>CABHPH010136006.1:0-28974 GCA_902168325.1 Peromyscus nudipes | reverse complement strand
TGACCAATGGCTCTGACCAAAGCCCTGCACTTGCCCACAGCCCCCCCACCCCGTGTCTCCAACATCCCACCCCCACTGAGAGAAGAGGCTGTCTGCACTACCTCTAAGACATTACCCAAGACTCCACCCCTCCTGCCTCCTCTACCTCCGTCACCCAATGATGCCACCACCAGAGCCTTTGGGAAGTCTGTCACCAATGCCCCAGCCCCAACCCAGGCTTCCCATAAACTGTGGGAACACGGAAGCTGTGGCTCAGCAGTTAAGAGCATTTGCTGCTCCTGCAGAGGACAGGATTCAGTTCCCAGAACCCACACCGGGCAGCTTACAACTCCCTTTAACTCCAGCTCCAGGGGATCCAACAGCCTCTTTTGGCTCTCTCAAGGATTCAGGTGCCTGTGCACATACATACATGCAAACACACACATATACAATAATAACATTTTAAAAATCCTTTAAACGTTTTTGTTTAGCTGGGCATATGCCTTTAATCCCAGCACTTGGGAGGCAGAGGCAGGTGAATCTCTGAATTCAAGGCCAGCCTTGTCTACAGAGTGAGTTCCCGGACAGCCAGAGCTACACAGAGAGACCCTGTCTTGAAAAACAAAACAATGAAAAAAAATTTTTTTAAACAAACTAGTGCTGGGGATGGAACTTGTGATTGGCACATCCCAGGCAGGTGCTCTACCACTGAGATACAACCCCAGCCACAGAGTTAGCATTGTGACCAGAAGTAGATGTCACTCCACAGCCTTTACCCTCCAGCACCTTCCCACTACCCATAGAGGAAGCCAAGACCTGCTCGGGCGTGTCTATCACTAATGCCCCTTATGGTCCTATCCACCACTAAGCCACGCCTTCTCTAGGCCTATCCACCACTAAGCCACGCCTTCTCTAGGCCTATCCACCACTAAGCCACGCCTTCTCTAGGCCTATCCACCACTAAGCCATGACTCTTTTCTGGGCCCGCTGTCTCTAAGGGCACTCCTTCTGGGCCTGTCTGTCACTAAGCCCCACCCTTCTCTTTAAAACTGTAACACTGCTATAGAGAAGGCAGAGAGAAACCAGGAGTCCTTTGTCCCCTGGCTTGGTAAAACTGTGAATAAATCCATTTTTTTAATCAATTCCATGTGTATATATTTGTGTTAGGGGGTTATATGCACTCAAGTGCAATGTCTTCAGAGGCCAGAAGAGGGCGTCCATCCCCCAAAACTGGAATTCCAGGTGGTGTGAGCTGCCTGATGTGAGTGTTGCTAACAGAACTTAGGTACTCTACAAGACCAGTATGTGCTGTTAACCACTGAACTATCTTGCCAGCCCCTTTATCAATGTTTCTTAGGTTCCTTTAGAATACAGGGAACCTAGGCAGGGGTTATGAACCTGGGTGCACAGGGATACTTGCTACAAGATATTGCTATACATCGTAGCAGGTGTGGGATACAGGATGCTCAGGGGTATACATTGTAGCAAACACAAATGCCTGCTACCAGTACACTTTTCCTGGGTCACCACGGCTGGTCTCACCTGCCCCAGCGTTCATCAGCATCCACAGCTTTTACATCATGAAGACAGGTGTGCATACTTCCCATCAACACATTTCCTAAAACTTTACTTTTTCTTTTCAGAATGAGACAATCCGGCAGTACCTCCCCATCCTGTCTCTGGGGGATTTGCTATAGAAGGAGGAAAAAAAATCATCTCGCCGTCTTTTTAACTGATCTCTCTTGTGTCTGTTTAGTAAGATTTATTCTCTCATTTATCACTACCCTCCCTTCATTCACATTAAATATGAAATTGATTAGGAAAGATCCCCATCACAGTTTAAAAAAAATAATTAGCTGCTACATCATGTTGCCCACCGTGCGACAGAAAGGACTGATTAAATTAGGAATATTAAAACCCCATTAATCTGCACTCAACTTAAGCTCTGCTTGTTCATCTCATAGAGATACTTATTAAGTCTGACACTGAAGGATATTTGCATTACCAGAAGCAGCAAGGTCACCCGCCGAAAGATGTCAGGTCGGTCATTAGTCAAAGGTGGAACAGGTGACCAGAGTGAGTCTACCCATATGTCAAGAAGACCTTCCCTCACAGATGTCACTCCTGCCTGAAGTGAGGAACACCCACACCTGGGTACCGGTACCCAGGTATCCAAGGGTACCGGTGCCCCAGGGTTTTGTCACACACCTGCTCCCTGTCACCCTCCCTGGGTCTCTTATGATGTTAGGGACTTTGGTACCACCATCTGGGTAGGTATTCTATGCTCTAGCTCCTCCAGCATCTCTTCCTCCTCAGAGGGCTCTGAGGACCAATCACTAAGGTCGATCGGTGTCCAGTGTCACCTGGGGAATGCTGGTACCTACCCAGCCCCTGCTAAGATGCCCATATCTTCTACCCTACTCAACTTATCAGAAGCCCTGCAAGGGGGCTGCTGTATCATCAAGACACAGGAAGGGGACAGAAGGCTCCATCCGTGGACTTGGCTGAGATCTCTCTCACAGCTGGCAAAGGAAGAACCTGCATTCAGTCCCCCAGTGTGCTGACTCCAAAGAAGACAGCCTCAGTTTCCCTCCAGAGACTTCTAGAGCCCACTGGTACTGATTCCACAGGTGCTGACATGGAGGGAAAAGATGAATCCATGGGGCTGAGGACACACACTCTTTAACCTGCCTTAAGCATTAAACTCAACGGAGCTGAGCGTCACCCACTGTACAGGGTCAGCCTGGGAGGTGGGATGGATGTCCCCCCATGGCGGCCCAGTGCACCGCAGGACTACCACCTGCGGAATTCAAGATGAGTCAGCAGTGATGAAGCGTCTTACCCTCTGGTAATTTTCTAGAGCAAGAATTTGGAGGCTTGCGGCATAGCTCGGTGTCAGACATTTGTCTGAGCATGAGCCCTGCCCTGGGTTCCACCGTCAGTACCGTGGAGGAAATGAACTTATCACTGTCTTTAGCTATCTTTTTGTTTTGCTTTCATTTTTGTTATGTTTGTTTTGTTTCTAAGTCATTTTGGTTTTTTGTTTTGTTTTGCTTTCTTTTGTTTTGAGACAGTGTTTCACTCTGTAACTTGGGCTGGCCTTGAACTCACAGTGATCCTCCTGCCTTAGTCTCCCTAGTGCTGGCTTGACAGGTATGTGTCACCCCATCCAGTTTAGCTGTATGTGCTGTGACTTTTCCCCTTTCTCACTCTCTGCACTGTGGAATGAACCCAAATCACACCCCAGTGAGGTCTTTCTTCCCTGAGAGAGAGAAAAGAGGGTCACCCCACCCCAATAGTCTAGTGTGTGCTGCCCAAGCCAGAGCCCTGTCTGCTGGGTCTAGGTCTACCTTCTTGGGGTCTGCACTTGGAGTGCAGAGGGGGATGACAGCATCTGTGTTCACCTGGATGGGGCTAAGGAGGCAGTGGAGTCTATGGGTCTTTCCTGAACAAAGCCAGACAGTAGAATCTCGACAGGCAGACTGACTGATTGAGCAAAGAGAAGAGAGAAATACAAGGCCAAGGGTACAGAGGAACAGGCAGGTGGAGAGCGTGGCCTCTCTTACAGTCACAGCCATTGGGCTCCAAGGTGTGGCCCCAAGAAGGGTCTCTGTGTGACCATTTCCTAAGTCCACTCTGTGGTGGTATTGTGTTCCCCAAAATATTGTGCACACTAATAAACTTATCTGGGGTCAGAGAACGGAACAGCCACTAGATACAGAGGCTAGAAAATGGTGGCACTCACACCTTTAATCCTAGCCTTCTGGAGGCATGGATCTCTGTGAGTTCAAAGCCACATTGGAAACAGCCAGGCATGGTGGCTCATGCCTTTAATCCCAAGAAGTGAGCCTTTAATCCCAGGAAGTGAGGGCAGAAAGCAGAAAGGTATGTGGGGCGTGAAGACCAGGAACTAGAAGCATTTGGCTGGTTAAGCTTTCAGACTTTTGAGCAGCAGTTCAGCTGAGATTCATTCTGGATGAGGACTCAGAGGCATCCAGTCTGAGGAAACAGGATCAACTGAGGAATTGGCAAGGTGAGGTAGCTGTGGCTTGTTCTGTCTCTCTGATCTTCCAGCATTCACACCAATAACTGGCCTCAGGTTTGATCTTATTAATAAGAACTTTTAAGATTCCTGCTACACCACTCTAAGGCAGAGCTAGGCTGCACACTGTGTGGCCCAGAAGTGCCCAGCTAGAGTTCTGGAAAGTGAAGACACACCCCGAGTTAACCTCAGAAGCATGCTGCCTGGTGCCTCTGGGGCCTTTCTTGTGCAGGCCCAGCCTTAATCACTTCCTTACAAGGGTGAGCAGTACAGAGCAGCCTGCACAGCTCTCCCTTGACCTCCATGACCTCTGCCCACTACCCAGTACCCTCCTGCAGAGAGTCCTATGGATCTGTTTGCCTGGCACCACGCACATATGTATGCTCAGTGCAGTATGCTCAGCTACATTTCTGGGAGCTAGAGACCCCCGATGCACTTACAACTTTGCTGACCCCTCCCCCAGCATGGCTGGTTCCTTCAAGAACTGGCAGCTTGGGAAGGAGCTAAGTCCCTTAAGGACAGAAGAACTTGGCATCCACAAAAGGTTTCTACATAAGGGGTATGAGACTGGTTCTCATTACACAGAGTTCTCTCTGAGTCTCTCTGCTGATGCTTTCCAGATGTGTCCAAGAGGGACAGACTCTCAGGACATCCCCTTGGCCTTGGAACCATTGCTTGTCCCAGATAACCACAATCACATGCCAGTCACAGGGCCAAAGTGAGTCCAGGAATCAGGAGCCAAGCAGGCTGTGGCCCGGAGCCTTCGTCCCTCCCTACATGGTAGAGAAGGAGCTTCCTCTGACAGGATCCAGTCTGATGTGGAGTGCTTCAAGCTCCAGCAAAGGCCCTGGGCCAGAATGCCCAGCTAGATGACTAAAAGACAAAAGCACAGTCTGTAGAAACAGGACATGCTCTAGGTCATCCCTGAAGCTGACCAGGGCCACCACCAAATCCACAGAGCATGGGACAGATTGGACCAGATGTCTGCATCCCATCATTTGCAGAGTGCAAGTGTGTTAGCCTGAGATCTCCAGCACAAGTTTCTAGGCAGTTCCAGACCTTAGTCAGCCACCTCTGAAAAGCTGGCATTCTCCCTTCTAGGAATAAGCTCAGCTAACTTCTAAAACACTGCATTTAGATACAACCATCTTCAACACAAAAATGAGTGTGCTGGTCTGGGCTGGGTGCAGAATGTTTCAAAGTTCTGTTGCAGCCAGGCACAGTAGCAGATGCCTGTAATCCCTGAATGCATGAGGCTGAGGCAGGAGGATTATGAGTTTGAGGTCAGTCTGAGCTACAGAGCAAGAACTACAACCAAGCTACAACCAAGAAGCTGTCTCAGAGAAGGAAAAAAAATCTGTTGATAGTTTGATTCACATAAAACACTCCAGAGAAAAAGTATTTCCTTGTGGCTTCTGGACAAAGTATATGAGGAGGGGGTGCAGAAATAATGTTTTGTGAGTCAAGGTCTCACTCTGCAGCCTTGGTTGGCCTGGAACTCACTATGTAGACAAAGCTGGCTCGAATTCATAGAGACTTGCCTGCCTCTGCCTCTGGAGCCACCATACTGGGCCCAGACACAATTTTCTGATCTGAAAGGCTGGTTCCAGTAGGACCACAGGACCAGTGAAGAGGAAGCCAGTGAGTGGCCAACACCACCACTTGCCATTCTCTGGGGTCACTGGGCTAGGGTTCAGAGCGTGGCAAGAATCTCAAGGTCCCAAAATAAGGGGCCAGGAGAGGCACAGGTGCACAAGCCTCCTAGGAGTAGCAGCCTTCCCGGGCTAGGTCACCAGGGCAGCCCAACAGGAAAAACCAGCAGCTCTGGAGTGTGCCCCTGACTCATCACTGAAGAGGTTAGAGTTCAAGCCATGGCAACTAGGGTGGACTGGGGCCTTGAGAACAGAAAGGGTCAGTACTGTCATTTTGGAGCAGGGGTGGAGGGGCGGAGACAAGGGAGAGACATTGAGTAGGGACAGAATGAGACTGGGGACTCTCGAGCTGAGCGAGCCCAGAGCAGGAGCCCCAAATGCAAGAAGCTCAGTACAGAGTCTGGGTCCATTGGGAACCCATGTCAAGGAAAACAGCCTAGTCTGGCCCCAGCAATAGGACAGTATGACAGAAAGATGCTGGGGGGGGGGGGTGTCGCTGCGAGAAAATCCTGTCTCAGTTCTGGGGGTGTGGATTAGTTGGTTGAGAGCTTTCCTAGCCTGCACAAGGCCTTGGACTCCATCCCCAGCACAGCGTAAACCCAGTATGGAGGTGCAACCCTAGAATCCCAGCATTCAAGTAGTTTGGGGAAAGACATCTCCAGGAAACTGGAACTGAGCACATATACCCATGGCCAGTGATGGTTGAGGGCCTTCAGGAAAAGCCGCAGAACCTGCCTTTTGTGTTCTCTTCTGTGGGTCCAGGCTTTCAGGCTCACTAGCTGAGGTTGTGTCTGGAATTGTGGCTTTGAGAAATACCCACTGAAGAGCCCAGGAGGGCAGGAGGAACCCAGCTCCATCTGCCTCTACATTCATAGAGGTCCCAGGGAAACCTGGGCCCCAAGAGCATCTGTGATGCCTGTGCCAAGTGCCAATATGTGGACACATGCCCAGCATGCTCCATGGCTGGGGCAGGCCTCTCCAGAGACCTACTGGGGACTTGGAGGGGACTATCTTTCAAATGGCATTATATCTGATATACAAGGTAAGGTATTGGGGGCTATGGGGATCCAGCCCCTCGATAGTCCCCTCCCAGGGTCCGGGAAGAATCTACAACCAGCTGATAACTAATCTTTGATGAAAAGAAATGAATCTATGTACACGAAACTCCTTAGTCCATACACTTGATTATTCTGTGTGAGTTCTCTCTCTCCAAGCTTCTATTCTCTTTTAGCTCCTTTCTTGCCTGATCTCTCTCTATATTCATCTACTGTTCCCTTTAAGTTCTATCTTAATTCTCTCGTCTTAATTCTGCCTCATCAGGTCCTTATCATCTCATTCTTACCCAGCTAGTACTTCCCCATTTGACTCTTCCTCATCTTCCATCTCGTCCACACGTTCACTCTGGACAAAAATTCTACTTGTCCCTCTCTGTTCTCTGTCTCTCTGTCCCCCACAAGTCTCTCTGGAGTCCAGCTATAAACCCAAGCAATAGCAGTCCCCTGGTTGAGCAAGGTCACCAGGCTTGAATTCTCTGGGGTCAAAAAGGTAGGTAAGAATTTTCCTTAGGCAGTGACCACCAGGCTTCCAGGGTCAAACGGAAGGGTCATAAGAATCACACAGAGGGGCAGTAATTGTTAATTATCATTTGCAACCCAAAAGGGAAATGACTAATGAATTAACTAAAGGCTAAATTCGGGTAATATCTAAGAAGAGGGATCTTATGTGCTTGACTATAATCTTAAACGTGATTGGTAGAAAATGTTAAGAATCTATAAGTTGCTAGGTCAATGGGAGAAAATAAAACTGTCTTCTTTTTTCCTGTGGCTCCTATCTGTCCAAGCTATCTGCCGTTTTTTCTGCAGGGTGGGGGAAAGTGTGCTCGGTCGCTAGGCAACCTGTGTACAGGTAGATGCCTCTGGTGATAGTTAAAGGAAGATCTGGAACTAGAGGTAAGATTTGGGAAAGCAGGAAGTAAAGCTTAATTGGCACATCTGCCAGGCCTTCTCAAACAGGTAGCCCGGATG
Organism: Peromyscus nudipes; assembly: GCA_902168325.1. NCBI lineage: Eukaryota > Metazoa > Chordata > Mammalia > Rodentia > Cricetidae > Peromyscus > Peromyscus nudipes. Next base: position 21,277 of record CABHPH010136006.1, on the reverse strand, counting down.
CTTAAGTCTGTTCTTAGAGAGTACAGAGGTGTCTCTGATAAGATACTTTCCTCTGTCTGGGGATGGACCTGGCCGGATGCTGCCAATGACGATAATTACAGGGAGGCTTGAACTGGGGTTCTGGCTGTGCATAGCTGTCAGTGCACAAGGTTATCTAAATATTCCTTTAGTAGAGGGGAAATGGTGCCCCATAAATGATGGAAAAGCTACAACAGCACACAAGAAACTCATAGCAGGAAATGGCTGATAATCAAAAGCCAAATCTCACCAAGGCTCCTTGAGCCTCAGCTTGACGTCTGGAAGGTCCTTGGCTTCTTCCAGGTATTAGCTTTGTCATAATCCGCTGAAATCCTACATATTTTTGCGGCTTGCAGCAGTAAGGTGCTGCCAGGGTTCATCACAGGCAAGGGTCCCACCCAGGAGGGAAGCAGACACAGAAAATACTAAATCACAGAAACACTCCTGGCGCTTGAGTGCCTGGGGCCACCTGTACCTGAAGCCATTGGAAACAATGGATTTTCTTCATTTTACAAAGCTGGCAACCAGAAAAGCCCGTGACTGGCACAGCCTCCGCTGCATGTGGGAAGCATCAGCCACATTCCCTGCTTGATCTGCTCTACAAGAGCTGGATGGGGCTGGGGCCAGAGGTCACGTATGGCCTGAGCTGAAAGGTCATGATTAATTCTCTGTCCTGCAGGTCTGAGCTGGACAGACAACCACTGTGAGAGGGAAGAGAGCAGCAGCCCTCACCCCCAGGAGACATCCTCAAACCTCAGTTTCCCCAGTGTGCCTGAGTGCTTGACAGTCAGTCTGTTCATTCTGCATCGTCTTGACCAACACAGTTCTGAGTAAGAGGACCCTGAGTGTCTGAAAGAGATGGCTCAACAGTTAAGTGCACTGGCTGCTTTTCTGGAGGACCCAGGTTCGATTCCAAGCACCACATGGCAGCTTACAACTGTCTGTAACTCCAGGTCCAGGAGATCCAACACCCTTTTCTAGCCTCCTTAGGAACTGTAAATATGTGGTACACAGACATACATTCTGGTTGGTTGGTTGGTTGGTTGGTTGGTTGGTTGGTTGGTTGGTTGGTTGGTTGAGGAGAGGACACTGAGGGGCCAGAGATGGCTCAGTTGGTTAAATGCTTACTGTGCAAGCATTGAGGGCCAGAGGCTGATCCCAGAACCATGTAAATGGCCAGGTGTGGTGGCGAGCGCTTGTGATCCCAGCGCAGGGTAGGTGGAGGTGGGACCCACTGTCCAGTCTTCCAAGATGAATCAGTGAGTTCCAAGTTCAACGAGAGACTCTGTCTCAAAATACCAGGTGGGGAGTGACAGGGAGACACTCAAGGCTGTGCTCTGGCACACGCGCACGTGCACACACAAAGGAAGCGCTGACCTAGTCAGTATTAGCAGTCCCGGCAACCCTGGATGACTTGGTGTATACTAAGGAACACGCTCGCATGGTTGGGAACAAAGGATTCTTCTAGGTACCCCGAAAAAGGGGCTGAGAAGTGACTAACCTCTTCCCTCAAAGCCTGAATAATAGGCGTATTTGGATCAGGGTGATTAAGTGGCCAGTTCTGAAAATTCACACTCTTGGGGTTTCAAGAGTCAGTGGAGGCCATCCACAGCTGAACACCTGGCTGGTTGCCTGTCTTATGTCAGACACCCAGGTCGCCCCCCCAGCACCTCCATGGACCTCTCAAGAATTGTGTGGGCCCAAAGACTGCATTTTCTTCATTTAGACCCTTTAAGAACCCGGGCTTGGCGGGGCGATGGGCAGGGCGGGGCGATGGGCAGGGCAAGGGCTCCTTGGCATCTTTATCGCTCCCCTTACCCCACAGCATAAATCCACTCCAAGCCGGTGACATTTGCACAGCGCGTTTCCTCGGGTCTCCATAATCCCTTCAGAATATTAAGGCTGCGTTCCTTTATCTTTGGTTACATTAACTTCAATTTTCCTTATGAGTAAGTATTTGGCTAAAAATTAATATAGTGAAGTTGAAAAGAATCTTAAGATAGGAAAAAGACTAATTTCATCTCGGACTGCTCAGATCCCCGAGTACACCGGGGTTAATGTAATTAACTTACAATTTGAGCCCGGGTTGTGTACATACACTGAATCTCCCCACTGGAAACCAGATTAGATTTTATTGCTCCATATATCCTGCTTATCTATGCTACGCCTCCAATATACTTCCCTCGATGACTTCGAGGCTCCACTCTACAATGGAAATGCAGAACCATCTGGTCCTGAGCCCGCGCCGTTTATTTAAAGATTTAATTAAATACTGTAAATGGAAAGCTTCCCTGAATTAACATTTTAAATGTGACTTATTGCAGGTTTGATATTGTCTTAATGCCGGCCTGGGAAACTCCATCGCAAGTTGTTGACGTTCAAATTGAATTCATTTGGGTGGCTCCAGGGGGACCCATTAATTAATCTAAACAACTAATGGGGATTGGTTCTGACTTTTGATGAAGATTATTTACTGAGACAATTTGCGATGAATAAAGAGTCACAGTAGGCAAATGCTTAATTGAATTCAAAAAAGTCTCATTGTATTTAATATCAGGGATGCGGGCGTGTGAGTAAGCTTTGAAATGCAGGAGCAGGGCGAGTGCCTCAGTCTCTTACCCCAGCTAATAACAGAGTGAATGGGTAATTACATCCGTGTAGCGTGCTCCTCAAGAGGACAACAGGTCTGTCGGCCTAATCACTTCCTGGAGAAGGAAGACAGGAGGTCCCGCCCTTCGTCCTAAGGCTGGGTCACAGGAAGCCCCGTGGCAGCAGCCCACTCTCCACCACCCTTCACAGCCTGCCCGCCCCCCCCCCCCATCGCTCTGTTGTCCAACTCTCCAGGAGCTCTGATGAAATTCCACCTGGATTAAGCCAGAGTGAATTTTCCAGTCTATCTATCTTTTCATTCCATCTTCTGGGTCAGCAGCTCGGGTCAGAACTCTGCGTGGAGGAAAATGGAAGGTTCTAGAGGCATGCATATCCAGCCTGTGGCCTGTGCCTGCATTCGGCACAACACGAAATTGAGAACTTACTCAAAAACATAAGAAAAATAGTTTTGGGGGAAATTTGTTTGTTTGTGTGTAACTCCATGGCATGGTCCTCAGTGATAACATATGTCAAAGCCATGCCAAAAGGCTGGACATGCCTGGAGAGGGAAAAAGGTCTTCACATCTCCAGCACAGGCCAGGCAGAGGTCTACCCACAGAGAGCATCCCTGCCTGATGTGGTACCCTCAGACTGGAGACTCCCCACCCCTCTCCACATACCCCACCCTCTTTGCCTGCACAGGCTGCAGCTCCCAGCAGCTTGCCAGAGTCCTAGAGACTCCACTGCCAGAGTCCTAGAGACCCCACTGCAGGCTTACTTCAGAGGCGCTGGACCAGTGTGCTGTGGGATGTTCTGTATGGCAAATGTGTTGCTCTGATTGGTCAATAAATAAAACACTGATTGGCCAGTGGCTAGACAGGAAGTATAGGCGGGACTAACAGAGAAGAGAAAAGAACAGGAAGGCAGAAGGAGACACAGCCAGCCGCTGCCAGGACAAGCAGCATATAAAGATGCCGGTAAGCCACGAGCCACGTGGCAAGGTATAGATTTATAGAAATGGATTAATTTAAGATATAAGGACAGTTAGCAAGAAGCCTGCCACGGCCATACAGTTTGTAAGCAATATAAGTCTCTGTGTTTACTTGGTTGGGTCTGAGCGGCTGTGGGACTGGCAGGTGAGAGAGATTTGTCCTGACTGTGGGCCAGGCAGGAAAACTCTAGCTACACCAGTGTCCTGTCACTTCTCTACAGCTGTGATAGACAACCGACAGAAGGAAAGGTGTAGGGTCAGGGTTCATCTCCACGAGGACGGCATCCCAGCAGGTGGCAGACACGGCAGCTGGAGGCTGAGGACTCCCATCTCAGACCTCAGTCAAGAAACCAGAGAGCACACTGGGCATGGTGCAAGATTTTTGAAACTCCATCCCTAGTGAGTGATGCATCCCCTCCAGCAAGGCCACACCTCCTAAACCTCCCCAAACAGCCACCACCTGGAGACCGAGTATCCAAACACAGGAGCCTATGGGGCCATTCCCATTTAAACCACCACAGCCAGAATGTAGCTCCATGTGTGTGTCTCTCTGTCTCTGTCTCCCTCCTCTAGTACACTGACCTCTCGGTGTGTTTGTGTCCGTCTGTCTGTCCTCTCCTCACTCCCAACTTCTCTCACACCAGAGCTGGCTGTGACTGGAGAGAGAACACACTTGGGGATACCTGTTGCGTGAGGGTGCACCATTCTAAATCCCTGGATTTGTTTTGTTTGCTCATTTCTGTGGTTTTTTTAAAGACAGGTTTTCTCTGTATAACAGCTCTGTCTGTCCTGGAACTTGGTCTGTAGACCAGTCTGGCCTTGAACTCATAGAGATCCGCCTGCCTCTGCCTCCTAGTTTCGCCCTATGTGATGATTAACATTGGTTGTCAACCTGGCAGGGTCTAGAGTCACCATGGAAAAAAACTCTGGGCCTGTCTGTGAGGGAGTTTCTAGATAGGCTTTACTGAGGTGGAAGACACCCTGAACACATGTCACAGGTTATGGTCCTGGACTGAATAAAAGGGAGGAAGGGGCCATTATTCATCTCTCTCCTGCCCCTGACTGGATTCAGTGTGACCAGCTGCCTCTCTCCTACCGCCATACCTTCCCCACCATGATGAACTGTATCCCTTCAAACTCTGAGCTGAAATTCACCTCCTCCCCTTCAGTTCCTTCTCTCCAGGCACTTGTCACAGTGACACTTAAGCATCTAATACGCTCTGTCACGGTGATTAGTTTGAAGGACCCTCTGTGGTTTTAACCCTCTCCACCCTCAAATGTGCTACTTTAGAAACCTATCGTGGCATCCCCAGAGCTCTGCTCAGGAAAAGCCAGAGACCCACCAGGACAAGAAAGGGCATCTGGGGGCCCAGCAAGAGGCCACTGAGTTCAAGTCCAAGATCTGTCTTCTTCCCCTTGCAGCTCCCCAGACAACCGTGACGAGAGGCTCCTGGTGGTCCTTACGGACATGTTTATGCACAAATGACTGGCGTGGGTTTTCTGCTCTCTTATTCTTTACACATGTAGGATTCTGTGCTGTTTGCTGCCTCTGCACTAGTGTTTCTCACTCCGTCACGAATCTTGGAAACTTCATTTAGATGTAGGTATGTATGTTCCAGTGGACGAAAGGTGTGGCTCTGACCATATTCATCAGTTTGCGCGTTTGCTTTGACACAGGGTCCCCTGTAGGTCAGGCTGGCCGTGGATTCACTGTAGAGCTGAGGATGAGGGAACCTTCCATAAATGCTGAGATTACACTGAGCGCCACCACATCCGACTTGCACCTCACTTTTGAAACTGCTTCGTGTCTGAGGGTCAAGTTAGCCAGGACAGAGAGGCAGAGGATGGCCTGACTGCTCAGTTGTGGGGCATCGAGGGTGTCTGACAGGAACGGGAAAGGGTGCCCGAGGTGGCTGAGTAGTGGGAGGAACAATATTAAAACGCATGTGTCAACAAGTATGCACCCCTTGAATGCTTTGCCATGGACTTAGAGTTTGACTTGAGGTTATATGAGGGTAAACGAATATGTGACATGGGCATGGGAACATCCCAGTTTGATATTTCTCAAGAAGGGAATTTGGAATGCCAACGGATATGGGAAGGAACACAGGAATGCCTGTGACCTTCCTCAATTTCTAAAGAACAGTCATGGCAAATGATGTTCCCACACCTCAGATGTTTTTCTGAAGAAAAATAATAATTCCATGCTTTATGTTCCCTTGAACATGCTGCCTGTGGACCAGGCTTCCTTGCTGAACTGTGGTCTCATAACTGTTATCAGATGGGGTACAATAATAAAACTGAGGCTTGTCGTACAGTTTGTACTCCTGGGCTCTGTTGCCTTGAGTCCCCTAGTTAATGTCTTCCTGTATTGATCAGGAGAGGCGATTTGGCCAACATCTGGCAGCTCCCCCACTTTAACTTCATTACGTAGCCCAGGCTGGGCCAAAGCTTGCGATTCTGCGTCATCTTCCTGGTGCTGGGATTACAGACATGGGTTGCCACATTGAAGCTAAGTACTTTCACTCTGGAGTATTTGTAGACTTAGAGAACGCTACAAAGGGAGCAGTGAGTTCTCTAGTCTCATTGGGAGCAGAGGACATCTGTGATTGTCAAAACTGGGCATCTTACAGGCACCTAGTGGATCAGGATGGGGACCCCAGGAAACACTGTCTGACACCAGTGGCGGTACCCACAGCAGAGAATGGCCCAGTCTAGCCTGCCAGCCACACTAAGACAGGAAAGCCCCGCCCTAAAACCAGCTTCTCCTGCTTTGAACATCGTCCGGTGGCCATTGATTAACGCCAAGAAACAGGGGCCAGTTTGATGGCTGAGAGGGCAAAGGTTCTTGCTGCCAAGCCTGACACCCGAGTTCACTCCCCAGGACCTACGTGGTGGAAGGAGAGAACTGACTCCCACAAGTTCCCTCTGGTCTCCGACACACACCGTGTGGCACATGTGCTCACACAGGTAGGCATGCATTCAAGCGCATGAACATGAATATCAATCAATCAATCAATCAATCAAAATGTAAACCAAGAAACTAGCATGGCTTCTACTGTGCCGTTGCTGCTGGCTGTTCTAACCTTGTCTTAGTCCGCACCAACTGACGTAACAAATCCCTAGAGGAATTGATAGACTCTTGCGATGTCTCCATCACAGCTTCAGAAGATTCAAAGCCCAAGAGCAAGGGCTTGTGTGTAGTTGGCGACTTCTGTATACCCAGGGGCGGATGCACTCAGTAGGCTCCCTCAGGCACTTCAGATGACAGCCATTCCTCAGTCCCTCTTCCCACTGACCCTGGTGGCTCTTGTTCTACTTCAGGTTTGCAAAATTTTGAGTCTTTAGATCTTGATATCTAGACACAGCTGACACCCACATATTTCCCTCTGTAACTGGCTGGTCTCCCTGGTGTCTGCCAGGCTGATCCATGTTGTCTCATATGACAAGACTTAGTTGTTTCTAAGGTGAAGTACTCCATCACAGGTATGTACATGCACTGTCTACCCAAGCATGGTCCCTTACTCTATCACAGGTATCACACTATCTACTCAAACATTGTCCATGGGGCAGTCAGCTGCTTCCACACACAGCATTGGACACAATTAGGTTGTGCAGTGGTTTCCCCCAAGATCCTGGCTGGGGTCTTTTGGATACACAGTCAGAAGTGAGCTTGCTGGATCATAAGGTATTGCATTTTATGAAACTCACACGAGGGAGGTGACATCTCCTGTTGCTGTGATCCACACTCGGTGAACATCTTTCCAGGTCTGCGTTGGCCATCCCCTGTCCTTTTGGGGGGATGTCTAGTCAAGCCCTTTGTCTGCTTTTTCATTTGTTCCGTTTTACAGGTCCTACTATGTATCCTAGTCAGAAAGCTGTCTGTTTACTTTGTGATCATCCTGCCTCAGACTCTTGAGTATTGGGATTTCAGGTGGGCACCACCATCTGCAGCTTTGTCTGTTTTCTATTGGGCTACTTATTGTTATTAAGTTATAGGCTACTTTTTATATCGGATATGTGTTAGGAAATCCTTGCTTCAGTTCAAAGGTCTGTCCACCCTTGTGTTTGTCCTGTTTTGTCCTGGTTAGTTTATGTCAATTTGACATAAGCCAGAGTCATCTGAAAGGAGGGAACCTCAATTGAAAAAATATCTCAATAAGATCCAGCTGTATGGGCTGGAGAGATGGCTCAGAGGTTAAGAGCACTGGCTGTTCTTCCAGAGGTCCTGAGTTCAATTCCCGGCAACCACATGGTGGCTCACAACCATCAATAGTGAGACCTGGTGCCCTCTTCTGACATACAGGCACACCGTATACAAAATAAATAAATAAATAAATAAATAAATAAATAAATAAATAAATATCCAACTGTAGAGTATTTTCTTAATTAGTGATTGGTTGGGGAGGGTCCCGGCCCCGCCCATTGTGGGTGATACCATCCCTGGGCTGGTGGTCCTGGATTCCAAAAAGAAAAGCAAGCTGAGCAAGCCATGGAGGGCAAGCAGGTAAACAGCACTCCTCCATGGCCTCTGCATCAGCTCCCGCCTCCAAGTTCCGGCCCTGCTTGAGGTCCTCTTCTGGCATCCTTCAGTGATGAACCACAATGTGGAGTGTAAGGCAAACCAACCCTTCCCTCCCCAGTTCTTTGGTCATGGTGTTTCACTGTGGCAAGTCTCCCTAAGACACTGCTCATTCATTTCTCTGCTGTAGCTGGCCACTGGGCCTGCTTGCCTGCCTGCCTTTTTTAATTTGTATTTAAATTTTGTTTGTTTGTTTTTGATGCAGGGTATCTAGCCCAGCCTAGCCTACAACTCCAAATATAGCCAAGGATGACCTTGAACGTCAGATCTTCCTGCCTCTTGCTCCCAAGGGCAGGGGCTCACGGCGTGCTCCACCCCTGCTGGCTCCAGTAGGGTTTAATGCTGTGATTTCCCCATCCCTCGTCCCTGGTGGCCAGAAGTAAGTCATGAATTTTTGAAGGAAGCCTCTCCTCTGGTAAAGCCCCTTTGTAACATGACCTCGGCCACACTCTCCCCTTTCCATGAGTTAGCTCTCTGGGAGGTGTCAGGACACAGAGCAGGGAGACCTTTGGGTGGAGGGAGTCACCAAATCCTCTCTTGAGAGGACTCTCCTCCAGAACCAATGCCCGATATCTGTATGTCAAGATTCATAGTGAAGCGCTGTACCTCAGGGATGGCTCACCAGCTAAGGCGACTTGGGGAGGACCCAAGTTGGATTCCCAGCACCTACATCAGGTGTAACTCCAGCTCCAGGGAATCCAACACCCTCTTCTTGCCTCTCTGGGCAGCTGCATGCATGTACACACAGACATATACATAAATTAAACATAAAAATAATTTTTTTCCTTAAAAAGAAAGGAGGAAGGCAGCAAAGGAAAATGAACAGGTGGGCGTGTCTTTGGAGCCCCTAGGGGATGTCATGGTTTCCTTTATATTGCACAAGTGTATGGGCCCAAAATAGAGGGAAAGAAACAGAGCAAAACTGTCACCCGCGACTCCACACTGGCCCCGCTTCCCTCCAAGGGAGTAGGAGGGCACTGCCTGCAGGTCCCCCAAAGCCAAAGGCAGCTCTCGAGCAACCCTGGACCGGCAATCAGAACCCAACACAGCACAGCCCGCTCCCTGACAGCTCCAGCTCACTGCATTCCCAGGAGGCTTCGCTTCAGCCTCCTTCCTACTCCATCTCCCTCACTGTCCAAGATGCCAAACGCTGCCAGCTGTCCTGGGGCAGGAGGGTGTTTGGTCTGTTACCCCCGAATGTCACTGCAGAAGCTAACTTCGCTCTCCTCTGACTGACAGACTTCTCCCACAAGCCTCGACTCTAGTGCCAGGCGTCAAAGACATAGGGGCTCACCCCTGCCTGGCTCCAAGCTCCAGCTTCAGTTGGTATTGGAATCACAAGCTGCCGCTTGCACAACCCGAGAAAGACATGGAAAATAATTGATTCACACACAGAATGCTTCCGTGGGATACTTCTACACTAAAATTGCATGCAGCCACAAAAGGAAAACAGATATATGCTGAGAACTATTTAAGGGAAAGGATTCCAGGGTGAGCTGGGGAAAAAAAGCAGGATACAATGTGATTTCAAGTTTGTAACAATAAACAAGGAGAATAAAAAGGCAGAAAAGAGATCATCTTTCATTTTTAGGCAGGAAAAAAATACATGTATAATTTGCTCTTCTATAGTTTCTGGTTTTTTCTCTATACAAATACGTATTCCTTGGATAATATGCAATTAAAAGTATGTTTTAAAAGTAAAGCATAGGGCACTAGAAAGACAGCTCAGCAGCTAAGAGTACTGGCTGCTCCTCCAGAGGACCTGGGTTCAGTTCCCAGCACTCATATCGGGTGGCTGATGACTGTCTGTAACTCCAGTTCCAAGGAATCTGATGCCTTCTTTAGACTTCCCTGGGAGCCAGGCATGCATGTGGTGCACACACATACAAACAGGCAGGCAAAACACCCATATGCGTAAAAGCAAATAAATAAACCTTTAAAGGAGTGGGGGAATGCTTTAATGGCCCAAGCCCATTCCACACAGTAAGTGCAAGACCAGCTAGATGGGTTCTGCCCCACCCACTCGAACACTTAGAGAATCTTCCAGGAGCCTCCCAGCCCTGTAAGATGCTTCCAGATCCAGGTGAATGTTTTAGACCTGACACCAGATCTCAGTGGACAAAGGGGGCATGTCTGGTTGTCCCTGTCCTCAGGGCATTTAGCACCTGCCTTTCCCACATGGAGTGTCTGGGCAAGGTAACAGAACAGGGAAGTCTGAGCATCAACCAGAAAGGGACTGCTGGGTACCCACCTCCCACCCCTCCCCCAGCCTCAGCCTGGTACTGAGCCAAAAGAACCCCAATACCCTGTGGGCTTCCCTTGCCTCCTCACTCAGAACATGCCAGGGGCAGGCAGCTGAGCAGGCAGGTGGGCAGCAGGCAAAGGCTGGACAGAGGCTGGGAGGAGCACTCACGGCTCCCCCCACGGCTCCTCCCCGGCTGTGTTCACTTCCTAAGCACCCACAACTAAGAGACAGGGATGTGATAACATGGGGTAGGAAGATGGAAAGTGCCAGCAGTGTGGTTTCTACAGCTGGGCACAGAGCGGGTCAGGCTAGAAACAGCTCAGGTCCTCCCGCCCCCATTTCCCACAGGGATATCTGTGTCATGGATGGAAACAGAGCAGGGTGAGTCCCCAACATCTTTCTGCCTTTTGTTTCTCAGGGACGCCTGTGCCCCGGGATACAGTCACCTTCCAGGCGCTTGCCTCCTCCCTTCCCAAGCTCATTGGCATTCCTCTTGCTTACAAACACCTGGAGCTTCTGAGATTGCGCTCAGGTCTAGAACTGGGGGAGTTTATCACAGTTAAGTCGGTGGAGGTAGAAGGGGTGTGTGTGTGGAGGGGGAGGCGGCGGGGATCAGCAAAGATTAGTGAATTATTCACACCTCTCCATCAGAGCGCTGGCTCCCCTTCTACTCAAGCACACTCATCAGCACCTTTCTATTTTTCCATCCATTTTGAAAGCAGGCAAGGGAGGGGGATAGCATAATGTTTAATTAAGAAATTAAGTCACTCCTTTCCTAAATATGCAGCTCAGGAAGGGGGAGGGGAGAGGCCAGCCAGCCCAAGAAAATGGTTTTTATCACCAGGAAAAAAAAAATCCGATGCCCAAAATAGCCCCATGGTTGCCCTAGCAACTAGCATATGCTCCTCTCCCCCTCCCCCTCCCGTCCGCCTTTGCATACGGCTGCATATTTCTATCGTCTCCCTCGCAGGCACAGTTCATAAACACCGAGGTATAATAAAGAACGTTATCGCCGATGACTTACGGCCCAGCTGCGCCCAGCCAGATAGCAAGTGGCGAGCCAATACAATTTCATGCAGCGAGGGCCACAGATAGATGGGGTGCCCTTCAAGTGAGATGCTACTTCTGTGAGTCAGTCCAGATTCGGAAATAAAGTTGGTCTTGCCCTCCTCCCCATCCGCCAGAGACAAAGCAGGCCTGGCTGATGCCCGGGAGTCTCATTAGGGCCGGAACAAGCTCGCCCTGAGCCCTGGATTAGCCTGCCAGACTTCTGAGCTCCGCTCTGCCCGCACCTCCCGCCTCTGCCTTGTCAAAGGGCCCAGCCTGGGATGGATGAGGGTCTGTTTGAATTAATTATCCTCTCTTCAGGAGGATTACTTGTGGGGGTGTCCCCATGGCTGGGTGGGGGTTGGGGCAGACGCCACACACCCAGCCAGGCTCCTCCAGCTGGGGGAGGTGTTAATTGTGGGGTTAGTTCTCTCTTTCTCTGCTTTCTTCAATGGCTAATGCCAGGGCCCTTGAGAGCCATTCTCCAGAGCCAGTCCAGGGAGGTTTCTCTGAACTGGGGACAGTTGTCCCCTTGGCTTGAAAAACCCCTTCATAAAACTGCTTCCCTGGTCCTTGGTCCAGACCAGGCCAGAGGTTTGGTTTACAATTAAATAAGGCTGAGTCTGCGCATGGTGCATGGTGGAGGAAGGAACTGGTCCAGAAGATGAAAGAGTCCAGGTTGCAGGGCTCCTGGGTGCTTCTGGGACCAGAACAAAGAGGAAGGGTCAAGAGTGATTTAGCCACCCTTGCACCCTGAACTAACCAGCACCCCCACCCTCCTTCCAGTTCACACGCACAGGGATATCAGCTCACCGGATCCCTCGACCACGGCTCTAGAGGGGTCACTTCCAAGCCACTCCACAGCCAAGCTAGACAACTGGAATGAGGTCTATCTGTGACTACTCTCTGACTCCAGGGGCAGGGAACCATGTTAGGGAGTAGTTGTGTGTGGGTGTGGGGGGGTAGAAGGGCTGGAATCAGGGGAGTCTGAAGCTAGGGACAATGTGGGGCTGGGACTGCTGGGCAGTAGGTAGGTCAGGGGTGGCAGGTTTGGTCAGCACTACCATCTGGGCTTGGGTAACATGAAGCCCTGATAAGGGTGGGATGCAGTAGCAGGGTCCTCAGGACCAGTCCGCAGTGGAATTAAGCCAGCTAGGGAGCTCTGAGCTGAGTCCATCCATCCGGGACAATAGAGCTGGGGAAGGCACCAGCTAACCTGGAAGGCCCAAGGCTGCAGGGATAGCAGCCTCCTTTTTCCCTCTGTAGGCCACATGCAAAGCCAACCTAAGGGGCTGTGCCTGCTGGGGGAAGAGCCAGACAAAGCCTGTTGGCTCACAGCGGGAAGACTGGGCAGAAGTGCGGCCCGTGAGCCTCCCCCACACCGGCCTCCTGGAGTCCCCTCTGACCCGGCTGTCAGCAGCTGCACTTGTACCACTCACAGCATCGCCTCTGGGTGGCAGGGCCTGGGCGTTGGGGTGACAATGGGTGTCAGAAGAGAAGACTCAGCTCGTCACCTGGGTTTTGGTCTGTCCAGACAATTCCCAAGGTGACTCAGTGAGGGTGTGGGGTTTTTCTCCAGCCGCTACTGCTGAGCTAGAGAAAGCAAGAAGAAAGACCACGCTCTTTACCCCTCACTCAGGCACCCTCTGGCTCACCTTCAGGGCCCTTCCCCAGGTCCTATGGAGTTTCAGATGCACACATGTATCTAGAGGCTAAGATAGCATGACATAAGACCAACCATTTTAGCCAGGTCAGGTGGTGCACGCCTTTAATCTCAGCACTTGGGAGGTACAGGCAGGCAGGTTTCCAAGAGTTCGAGGCCAGCCAGAGATACATAGCAAGACCCTGTCTCAAAACAATTTTTTTGAAAGTGGTAATTCAATGCCATTTAGCTCAGTCAAAATGTTGGGCCACCAGCACCTCTATCTTGTTCTGGAACTTACTTTTCTTGGTGCTGGGGACAGAACTCAGGACATTTGTTACATGAGGCATGCTCTCTCCCACGGAGACATACTCCCAGGCCTCTGAACCTTCTTCATCTCCATAAAGAGAAACTGTCAGAGTTGGGATGCTCTGTCCCTCAGAGGTCATATGTGTGAACGGCTCGGTCCCCAGGGTGACATCCTTGTGGACCTGAGCCTTGTGGGAAGTCACTGGGTCACAGAATGTTCTAGAGGTCCATTTCCTGATGAGGTAGACTCATGGCTTTCAGGCCTCTGTTGAGGATTCCAGGGAGAATGGTGGGAGCCTGTGATGGAACAAACTGCTTATCTCATGGCTGGAAGCACAAGGGAAGAGAGTCCCGGGTCCCGGGCCCATGGTCCTCTTTGGGGCATGCCCTTCATGACCTTCACAAAATCCCAGCTCCCCCGCCCGTCCTCCCCCCCTCCCCCTTTCTCCTAAAAGCAGAGAAGAGGCTGGCCACGAAGGCCAACGAAGGGTTTGCAGAACCACTCAGACAAACCCGCTGCTGCTCCAGGGCAGGATTAAGAGAAAGGACAAGAGGACACCTCGCCCCTGACCCACCCCCACCCACCTGTTTCTTCCATGTGAAAGGAAAGGTCATTCTGGACTCAATGGGGTGCACCTGCAACCCTAGCACTTAGGACTGGAGGCAGGAGGATTGCTGTGAGTTTGATGTCAGCTTGGGCTATATAGTAAGTGCCAGGCTAGCTTGAGCTACATAGCAAGACCCTGTCTCAAAACAAAACACCAAAAAAAGAAAAAAAAAAAAAAAAGAGAAAAAAAGCCAATGGGGGAGAGGTTGGTCTCATTTTCTTCCCGTGGCAAAGGAAGGTTATAACCCCGTGTTCTCACTCAGAACATAGCAGAACAAGATTAACCGAGCACTCTGCAGATAGCAAGGGCCTTTGTAGGACAGAAAATTCACAATTATTTCTCCTGCCCCTGGAAACCATCACCCGACAGCATAACCTTCACAGGCATCCACTGCTTGGGTCCCATAATCTATGGGACCGTTAAGTGGAGGGAAATGGTGCTGAGAAATGGCACAAGACTCTACCGTCTCTGTCCCATGTACTTTCCCTGCTCTTTCTTGTCATCTTAAGCCAAACACCTGCTTCCTCTCTGTCATCCTCCAAAGTGATGAACAGCCCTGCCCAGCAGCTTCCAGCACCTCATCGGTCTGCTGAGCCTCGAGGCCAGCCTTTGTGCCTTTGTTCTGAAAAAGAGGCTGTGAGGACAGGGGGTCCCCTCCGTCCATCTCCAGTGAAGGTGAAACAGACCAGATTCTATGCAGCACTGTGTCAGACTAAAGGGTGAGGGATTGTGTTTCCAGGGGAGAAAGTTAGGGTGGAACGTACCGCAGATATCCAGCTACCTCCCTGAATTGAGCTGTGTATGAAAACAGGCACCATTCCAGACAGCCATCTCTTCTCTGCTAAAACAGAATCCTCTCACTCCGGGGTCCCAGAGCTTTGTGCTCTCTTGGCGTGTCCTTTCCTAACACACTTCATGCAGTGAAGACCCTGCCCTATGATGCCTTGGCTGCCTTGATGAGGGAGGAGCATGGGGCCCTGAGTATGGGGAATAAGAAGGGCCCACTGCACATCCAGGGCTGTGGTGAGTGCAGAGGGAAGGGGGTGGCAGTATGGCTCCTGGACTTCCGGGGGTGACCACTATTTATTTATTTGTGTGATAGGTATCACTAGCTGCTTCCCTGCGTGTTCTGATTTCACCTCGGCAGACCACTGCAAATCTGTTGCCTTGATAAATCGTCGGATCAAAGCAACTCTAGGAGGAAAGATCTTAGCTTGCTCACACTTGAAGGCTACCATTGGGGTGGGAGAGTCACAGCTGGCGCCAGCAGCCTGAGACAGCTGGTCATGCTACATCTGAAGCCAGGGAGCAGAGAGGGATGAATTCAGGTGCTGTGGAATAATCCCCTTGTACACTCTAAAGATTTGTCATTTGAATTGGTTTAATAAAATGCTGATTGGCCAGTATCAAGCAGGAAGTATAAGCAGGGCAACCAAACTAAGGATGATGGGAAGGAGAGGGGCAGAGTTAGGAGTCACCAGCCAGATGCAGAGGGAGCAGGAGATGAACATGCCATACTAACAAAGGTACTGCCACATGGCAGAGCATAAATAGAAATATGGGTTAATTTAAGTGTAAGAGTCAGCTAGTAACAAGCCTGAGCTATTGGCCGAGCATTTATAAGTAATATTAAGCCTCTGAATGGTTATTTGGGAACTGGCAGGTGGGAGAGAAACGTCCATTTGCACTCAGGTGCTTGGCTCACACTCCTTTTTATGCATTTCTAGTCTCTAGCTCAAGGGATGACATCAACAATGCTCAGGACCCAGGGAGTGGGGGGACAGGGGTCTCCCAACCTTAATTAAGCCAATCTAGAAACTTCCTCACAAGCATGCCCCAAACTTGCCCAGAGTTTTGTCTCCTAAGTGCTTCTTGATCCTGCCAAGTTGGCAGGCAATGTTACCCTCCAGAGAGACTAAAAAGGAAGATGGCTGGAACTGAAGGGGAAGTTCAGGATCACAGCTGTGCACACCTCCATTGCAGGGTTGGGTTGCCTGGTCACGGGTGTGGCGAGTCCAGCCCCAAGGACCTCATCCCTCTTCTACTTAAGACCCACGGCATCTAGAAGACCAATAGCACCATCATCTCTACTGTGTGGACAAGGACACTGAGCCTCTGTCATCCAAATCACAAGTGGCTGTGTAGTGACTTGAACCCAGTACTCCAGGACTGGGTTGTTTTGAGCCTTTGTACTCTTGTGGTTTTCAGAGTGAGGTGAGGAAATGTGGAAGAAAGAGTGAAAGAACAAGGTCGTTGCCCAAGGAAGCAGTCCCCTTGTATGGTGTAAGCACAGCGCCCTACAGTGTCTGCAAGTATTGTCACTAGAGAACCAGAGAAGGGAAGACTAGCTAGGGCACAGGTCACTCTCCATCAGGGTGACAGGAAGGGCTCCTGAAGGCGTGGCGTCTGCAGAGGGCTGTTGGGAACGTCTAGAATGACCATAAATCTAAAAGCAGGATCAAGGACGCAGCTGAAGCAAGCCAGGGATGAGGCTGCCTGCCGAGGGGTAGTTGGCATTTTCAGCTCCCACATAAAGACACAGAGACTTACTATGAATTATGAATGCTCGGCCTTGGCTTAGGCTTGTCCCACTAGCTCTTATAACTTAATTTAACCTGTTTCTATTCTTCTGCATTTTGCTTCAAGGCTTTTTACCTTCCTTTCATGCTGTATGTCCTACTTTCCTGCTTCCTGTGTGTCTGTCTGTCTGGCCCCTGGCACCTCTCTGTCATCTCCTTTTCTCCCTTCCTTGAGCCTATATCCTCCTCCTACTTCCTCCCCTCCCTGGAAGTTCTGCCTATACCTCCTCCTGGCCAGTCAGCTTTTTATTAGACCAATCAGGAACTTCAGACAGGGGAAGAAAAACAGCAGCAGCACATCTTTGCAGTTAAATATTCTGCAACCCTGAGGGACTACAGGGCTCTTAGAAGGGACAGTGGTATGGTTGAATGAGGGGCCCACAGGCTTGGGCATTTGAACACTTGGTCTCTAGTTGGTGGTGCTGTTGGGAGGTTTAGGAGGCGTGGCCTAGCTGGAGGAAGTGCATCATTGGAGGCAGGTTTAGGAGCATGTAGCCACTCCCCATTTCATGTTTGCAGTTGAGACATGATCTCTCAGCTTCCTGCTGCTGCCACTGTGCCTGCCGGCTGCCTTGCCTCCCACCATAACGGACTCTCATCCCTCTGGAACCATAAGCCCAAATAAACGCCTACTTCTGTAAGTCGCCTTTGGTCACTGTGTTTTACCACAGCAACAGAAAAGTAACTATTCCAAGTGGGAACAGGGATCAACAAGGAAAAGAGGCCTCAGCAAGGGTGGGGGACAGCTCTCCCCACTCTCCAAGCATGTATCTGGGGGTGGGGGGCGGTTAGAAGGGCCCTGGAGAGAGCATCAGCTCTCTCCCAGAAGGAAATCTCTCTGTGGCAAGAAACAGGAAGCGTGGGGCTGAAGTTAGCTGCAGAGTCAGGGCCACTCTCCTCTACCCAGTAAGCCCCAGAATGTCGGTGCTGATCCTGGGCCAGGCTACCTCCACAGAGCCACCTGCTAGGAGCAACATCAAGCTCCAGCTGTCTGGCCAGGTATATCTGTTAGCACCCTTCTTCTGCCCCTGATGCTTTTTGTTTGTTTACTTATTTTATACGTACATGAGTTTATATATTTCTGTGTGCACCACATGCGTGCCTGGTGCCTATGGAAGCCAGAAGACAGTATCAGAGCCCCTGGAAATGGAGTTATGGACAGTTGGGAGCCACCATTTGTGTGCTGGGACTCAAACCCAGGTCCTCTGCAAGAATAAAATATTCTTTTTTGGTTTTTCAAGACAGGATTTCTTTGTGTAACAGTCCTGGCTGTCAACTCACCGAGATCCACCTGCCTCTGCCTCCCA
This sequence comes from Peromyscus nudipes, assembly GCA_902168325.1. Lineage (NCBI taxonomy): Eukaryota > Metazoa > Chordata > Mammalia > Rodentia > Cricetidae > Peromyscus > Peromyscus nudipes. The sequence continues at coordinate 3,360 of CABHPH010136006.1, read as the reverse complement.
AGTGCTGGGATTAAAGGCGTGCGCCCCACCACCTGGCAAGAATAAATATTCTTAACCAATGAGCCATCTCTCCAGGCCTGCCTTTTCTTTTCCTCCCTTCCTTCCTTCCTTCCTTCCTTCCTTCCTTCCTTCCTTCCTTCCTTCCTTCCTTCCTTCCTTCCTTCTTTTCTTGTTTCTGAGACAGGGTCCCATATATCCCAGGCTGGCCTTGAACTCATTATGTAACCAACAATGACCTTGAACTCCTAATCCTCCTGCCTCCATCCCCCTAAATTCTGGGATTATATGTGTGTAGCATCACGCCAGGCTAACCCTGAGGAATTTCTTACAAACACAGGTACCCAGACCTGCCCTTCCACTAATCAACTCCAGTCCCCAGGGCTGAGCACAGGCTGTCCCAGAGCCACACTGGGAAGTGTGAACTCAGGCCACCATGTCCAAACTGTCAGATCTCTGAAGGACAATGTCACCGGCTGCTGACTGAATGCTACATAGAGGGACTTGTGACTTAGGTGTTCCCAAGGAGTCAGGGTTTCCCAGACACCCAGTCCTCACCAATTATCATCATCGTGTCCTTGGGAGGTCACTGGTCACTTTCAGGGGCTTTGTCCAGGTGCCTCACTAGGAGCTGCATGGAAAACACTGGGAAAGAACAATTGTCAACTCCCACACAAACAGCTAGAGAAGAGGCAATGTTCAACCCCTGAGACCCTGTAAATCTTGATATATTTTATGAATCTCACTTACATTTCTGCCCTGACTTGTGCATAAAACTTGTGGAGATTTACACAAGCCAGCAGAGTGTCACCCCTTCCAAACGGCTCTATGTCTTGGTGACCTTTCAGAAGCCAACAGCAGCTTTCCTGTTGTTACCCATAATTGGAAAAGCATCAGAGATAAGAAAATTTATGGTAATAATGATCTATCTGAGCAAGGCCATAAAGAACATCGGGTATCCTAGGGGGCGGAGGGAGACACGCACCTGTTTATCACACGTTATCTCCATCCTCCAGGGTCTGCAGCAGCCATTGCTCCTGCCCGGTCCCCAAACCCAAGGCTATGGCTCACACACAGCTGACCCAGGCATGGATGCTTCCAGCTTCATCTGGGTCTGAGAGAAGTTTTATCCTCTGTGAATAAAGGTCAAGGTCTCGGGGCCTGCCCTCCCCCGCCCAAGGTGCTCCACACTTCTACATTGATTCACACGCAGTGGAGTTAAAGATAAAAGCAGGTTGAGGAGAGAGATGAGGGCAGGGTGGGGGAGCTCTTCCTCGGCCTGATGAGTCCTGTTGACATTCTGTCCTCATACAGGATGCTGCCCAGTGGGGCTGGGGAAACCCAACTTTGTAATGTTTATATCTTTTTGGATCCGAGTTCCCATGTTTCTGGCCACAGGAAGAAGTAGAAAAAGACCCCAGAAAACCCAAGACATGTGGAAATTGACTCATCCGTGCAGGGGCAACAGCTAAAAAGAATTCACAGTAGCCACCCTGGCTACCAGAACATGGAAAACATGAGTGGGATTTTTTTATTTGTATGGGACAGTACGTTTTATCTTCTGACCAGCATGCATCCATGGTATAAAACGATGGGCTTCAGTACAGCATTTCTAGTTGTTTCGACAGGAAAAAAGCTCAGGCTCACACTGTCACCGTCTCTGTCCCCTCCCCTCTCCTTCCTCTTCTCAGTCAAATAATCCCTCTTCTATTTTCAACGTATGCACACACAAACACACACACAGTCACACATGTGCGTGCATGCACTCAAACTCACATGCACACACAAACACACATAGTCACACATGTGCGTGCATGCACTCAAACTCACACACACACACACACACACACACACACACACACACACACTTTTCAAAACCTAGATTCCCCATCTGAGAGGACAGACTCGTCTTTCTGAGTCTGGCCTGTTCCATCATGAGATGTCTCTAGTTTCATCTATTTTCCTGCAAATGGCATAATTTCTCTCTTCCTGGCTGAATAAAATTCCACTATCCACACCTCTCTCTTTATCCATTCATCTGGTGGTGGGCATCTGGGCCAATTCATTAACTTGAGTGACTCTTTCTGCAGCAAACGTGCTTTACAGGTGTCTCTGCGGAGTAATGGCTGTTGGCGGGAATGTCAACTGGGCGCCTGCGACCATTATGGGGACCAGTATGTGGCATTACCATAGCACCTTTGATATACCTCAAGCCTCAGCTCCAAAGCACAGTCGTCCAAGTCTTAAAGGAGCCTGGGTTGGTGGGCCACAGCAACCTGGGGACAAATGAATGCACAGCGTGGCCCTTCCCCACAGAGGTGTGGGCAGAGGACGGAGAGCTCAAGCCACTCAGGACTCAACAAGGTGGGAGGCATCCAGGCTGTCACAGTCCAGAGCTGTCCTGCCATTCCTCTGGGCCTCCCGTTTTCAGAGGAGCAGTATGTAGCTGGAGACCAAGCTGCAGCCAGCGGAGACAGGAGGGAAGAGATGACCCACAGCTGAACCCCAGATCCCTTCCCCTCTGAGGACACACAGGATATGAAGGTGACCCCTAATGATTGGATTCACCAGCCCACAGCCGGGGGAGCCACAGGCTTCCCATGAACCAACAACACGAAAGAGCAGCCCCAAGTGAAAGGGATTGTGAGTGACGGATGCAGAAGGAGATGCAGGGAGTCCAGGGCTCCTAGACGCCTGGCCTCAGCTTGGCCTTCTTTCTTGATACACTCACATGCTTCTCCTGTGACCCAGGGATGTAAAAGCCATTTCCTGCCTAGAAGAGACCTGCCGAACCCTCCAGGGATGCCCTCTGGCCCTCTTAGAGTCTTGTGCGCATCTGTCTGCAGCCTCGAAGCAGCCTTGGTCTGTGAGAGGGACCCTTGGCAGTCAACATGGCTGAGGGGAAAAAGGCATGATCTGGGCATGGCAAGGTGGATCCCAGCCCCCATCTCCCATAATTACCTTGACTTTGAGTAGATCATTTAACTCCTTAGAGCCTTAGTTTCCCAACCTGTAAATGGGAGAATAGAAGATGGCTTCATAAGGGTGCTAAGAGGAGTTTAAAAGGTAGGCTGTGTACAGTGCTCAGCAAGGGGCTGATGCATGAGGCCGGGGTGTGGCTGTCGTGATGACCTCCACTTCTTCCTCTTCTCCTCCCCCTCCTTCCCTCTCCCCCTTTCCCTTTCTGAGCCTCTCTCTCCTGGCTTCCTCTTTCTTCCCCCTCCTCCCCTCCTTCCTCCTTCCCTTCCTCACCTCCTTCTCCTCCCCCTTGTTCCTCCTCCTCTGTAGCCCCTCGGTCCTCCTCTCCTCCTCCCCCTCCTCCCTATCCTCCCCCTCCTCCCTATCCTCCCCCTCCTCCCTATC
>CABHPH010136005.1:7631-31505 GCA_902168325.1 Peromyscus nudipes | reverse complement strand
AGGCTGGCCTCGAATTCACAGAGATCTGCCTGGCTCTGCTTCCCGAGGGCTGGGATTAAAGGCGTGCGCCACCACTGCCTGGCAAAAAAATTTTTTCTTGTGGTGAGAGATCCTAGTGTGTTATCTTGCCACTTTGCTTTTCAGGTTTTTAATATAACAAAAAAGCTCCCAGTTATGTCTCTGTTTCTTGGAAAGTCCTAATGAGACAAGTCTAGCTTGAAATAAAAATGAATCCTTTGGTCAGATACCACTAAAGACAGCCATTTTATTAGGTACAAGGTATTGGGAATATTGCAATAATTCTGTATTTTCAATTTGTTTTCTGATATAGAGCTTCCTATAATAAATCCTGAGGTAGGCTGGAACTCTGTGAGTAGCACAAGTTGGCCTTGAATTGGCAATTCTGCCTGTGCTCAAAACGTATTTACATACAGTCTTGATATTGGAGACAATTTATTATCAGAGAAAGGGTAGAATGCCTTTTTCATCCATAAATATTTCAGTTTGTTTGTACTTATTTTTTTCATAGTGTGGTTTGAGAAATACTCTTAGTCTCAGTATTGAAATGTGGGATATAAGATAGTTCTTGGGGGTTTAACTGCTGTGGCCATGAATGAATTATGTTTTTCTTTGTTGTATTTTAAGGTTTTTGATTTTTAATTTTTGTTTTTTCCAAAGACTTGCTTTTACTTTTTTTTGCATATATGTCGTGTGTGTGTGTGTGTGTGTGTGTGTGTGTGTGTGTGTGTGTGCGCGTGTACGCAAATTAGCTATCACCATAGTGGAGGACTTGAAGTAGTTGCTTATCATGTAGCTAAAGGCTGTAGATAGAGCATTTTAGACCAGAGTTCACTTTTCTTCATGACTTGGAGTCATTTAACCTAAGAGTTTGGTTACTGAAGCTTAAGGGTGTTAGTTTTAATGGCTTGAGGTCAGTTTGTATTATACCTTTCTTTTTTATTCTTTGGGCTATCATTCACTGAGAGTCCTCTTGGGCTGAAGCTAGTGTGCTGGTTAAATTTTAGTTGAGAAAAATGAAGCTCTCTTAAGTACAATTGCTGCATGCCAGTGACCCCTTATTGTAACTCTTTGACTTTCAGTTTGTTCTCTGATCTTCAAGATACTTAATGCTTCTGTATGTGACTTTTGGTTAAATATAGTGCTGTTTCTAAGCTGTTCTGTAATTGCTTTATATGGGTAGGAATCATAAGGATCTTTTATTATTATTATTATTATTATTATTATTAATGAGATTTTCTATTCTTTTTACATACCAACCACAGATTCCCCTCACCTCCCTCCTCTCAGTCTTCCCCCCCAGCCCCACCCATTCCTACCTCTCCCATGGGGAGTCAGCAGAGCCTGCACACTCAGCTAAGGCAGGTCCAAGCCCCTCCACCCTGCACCAAGGCTGCCCAAAGTGTCCCACCATAGGCACTAAGGCTCCAAAAAGCTGGCTCATGCACCGGGGATGGGTCCTAATCCCACTGCCTGGGGGCCCCCTAAACAGTTCAAGCTAAAAGACTGTCTTGCTTATCCAGAGGGCCTAGTCCAGTACCATGGGAGCTCCACAGCTATTGGTCCACAGTTTGCGTTTCCACTAGTTTGGCTGTCTGTCTGTACATTTTTTTCCATCATGATCTCGATGTCCCTTGCTCATAGAATCCCTCCTCTCTCTGATTGATGGACTCCTGGAGCTCCGCCTGGCGCCCAGCCGTGGATCTCTGCATCTGCTTCCATCAGTCATTGGATAAGGGGTCTATGATGACAGTTAGGGTATTCAGCCATCTGATGACTGGAGTAGGCCAGTTCAGGCACCCTCTTGACTATTGCCAGTAGTCTAAGGTGGGGTCCTCCTTGTGGATTCCTGGAAACTTCCCTAGCACCCTGTTTCTCCCTACTCCCATGGTGTCTTCATTTAATTATGGTATCTCTATCCTTGCACTCCCACTCTGTCCCTGTTCCAGCTCCAACTTCCTGTTCCCCTATGTTCTCATCCCCCATCCCTTGCCCTCCATTACCCCCCTCACCCCCGTTTTTTTCATGTAGACATAAAGATCTTTCATATTCTGAGAAGCTTAAGGAACTCCACAAAAAGACTTTCTATCCCATGATCTTGCTATAAGCTTACAGAGATCCTCTAGTCTCTGCCTCCTGAGTCTTGTGTTTGTCCTTTTTAAAGTATAGTTTATCTTGTAAGCACTTTTGAAGTCTTGCAATAGGAGGATGAATAACTATTACTCTATGTGTGCTTTATAAACATTAGGTTTAGGTCCATAATTCTCTCAATTAATACTCTATAATAAGATAAAAATAGGGAAATGATGAATTTGTGTTCTTCAGAATGAATGTTCTTAGAACTGTGGCCTTACCATATAGATCTGTATTTTTGTTTAGAGTCCAATATAATATTATTAATTAATTAATTAATTAATTTATTTCCGAGACAGGGTTTCTCTGTAGCTTTGGAGCCTGTCCTGGAACTCACTCTGTAGATCAGGCTGGCCTCGAACTCACAGAGATTCGCCTGTCTCTGCCTCCCAAGTGTTGGAATTAAAGGCATGTGCCACCACCGCCTGGCAGAATATTAATTTTGTTATACTTATCAATTGTTATTTATACCTTTCCAGATAACAAAGCAATTACTATTAGTATTCAAGTATCTGTTTCAGAAAGATTTTTTCCATCTTTTCTCTTGATAGAATTTTCAAAACCTAGTTGTTATATTTGCTTCCAAAGTAGAATTATGTATTCTGCCTTGACTTAATTTCTTTTTGTATCTACTAAGCCCCTCTTTTCTTTCTGTGATTCTCTGAAATCTGATTAATGCTGCTTTATGAGAGAAATTTACATCTGAGATTACTTTATCCCAGCTTGCTTATGCTTTTTTCCTTTATTAATAAAATATCCGCATCTGTTTATGTGATACCTTGAGAAGTACTTCCATGTTATTTCATTTGATCTTTATCGTCATTCCAGTGGGCACTTTCTACTGGAAGGGATATTCTTTTTTTTAATTAATTAATTAATTAATTTTTAAAATTACACTCATGTTATTCATTAATTACACTCATATTAATCACATTTGTGGTATTCATAGATTACATTTGCATTATTCATTCAATTATATATATATATTTTTTTTAATTTAAAATCCGAATGTCATTTATTGAAGGGGGGAGGAGGTCTTAAATACAGGCTTACAGCACAATGGGGGGACCCCGGAGGGCAGAAGTTCGCTACTGATGTTTTACAATCTTGCTTCTAATCTGTTAATGCCCATTATTCAGGATACACAGACAAGGAACTTCTCTTAAGCATTCAGGAGGGTGGAACCCGGCAGGGAATTAGCATAGGGAGGATATCAAGGTCAAGGTGCGCAAGCAAGGCAACAGTTACCCAAAACGGGGGCCAGGACCCTGCAGGTCCCTCTTTTATTAAAAAATGAGCTTCTGACTTGGGTTGCGTGGGATGTCAGCAGGTCACCTTACCCGTCATGGAGACACCTGCCCAGGCCACACAGGTGCTCTGTCTTAGGTTGGTGAGTGCCCCCCAGGCATTACTCGTCTCTGAATATTCATTATCGTACAGGCTCAATCGTGTGTGAGCTGCATAGTTAATTGCTGCCAAAGATCTCAAAGTGGCACTGGGCTTGCAATCTGTGTTCGATACAGAAAAGACCAACAGAGGTCCTATCTCACCCATAGCCTCGTACTGTTCTAAGGTACAGAATGATGAAAACATTAATTGCCTTTTTAGTATATTTTGTTGGAAACACTTTTGTTTTGCTTGGCATGACCTTCTTTCTGTAAGTACTTACGAAGAAAATTTTCTAAAATAGTCTTATGTATGTTTTCTCCAACAGGGCATTCTTAGCAGGGTTACAGAATCCGTTAAGAATATTGTTCCAGGGTGGCTACAAAGATACTTCAACAAGAGTGAAAATGCATGTAGCTGTTCAGCAGATGCAGGTGAAGTTCCACACTGGCCGGAAAATAGAGAAGATGAGCGGGTGATTTATGCTGCTGAGGACAGCACGAACATTGACGATGGGAGGATCACCCCCGAGCCTGCAGGCAGTAACACAGAAGGTACATAGAGTGTGAATATTTGGTGACAAACAGACTTTCATGTCGAATCTTAAATATCTTTTATTACCTGGTTATGGTACAGTCTTACTGAGTGGTGTATAAATCCTGTATCAGTATATGGAATCAGTTTTCAACTGAGTATTTTTTACTTAGCAGTCTTAAAAAATTATTACTTTGTGTTTATGTGCACATGGGCCAGCATGCCACTGTGTGTGTGTGTGTGTGTGTGTGTGTGTGTGTGTGTGTGTGTGTGTGTGTGTGTAGGTATAGATCAAAGGACAACTGTGTGGTGGAGTCAATTCTCTTTTCTCCTTTTACATGAGTTCCCAGGCATTGAACTCAAGTCACCAGGCTTGCATAGTAGTCTCCTTTATCTACTGATCCATCTTGCTAGCCTATACCAGCCTTTTTTTTTTTTTTTTTTCCATTAAGGGAGACTGATAAATCAGTGAAAACTACAAGCATAGACAATGGGACTTTCAACTTAAAGTTTTATAACTTCAGTATTTTGTGGCTTTTGGCAAGACTATTTTTTTTGATGCTGTAAAAATACTTATTTTTCTGTTCATGTTCTGTTACTTTGGGGAAGGGTTGGGGAGTAGATGATGAGGATGGTATGTTGTTGATCACATCTAGGTCCTGTGTATGTTAAGCAAGGACACTACCACTGACCTAATTTAATATGGTTTTGTTTTTACTGTGTTTTGATAAATGTTAAAAAATTTTTTTTGGAATAACTGACTTAGATGTATGGCTTGTTACTGTCGGTGTAATTAGAAACATATATTCCTATCTAGTTGGCCTGTAAAGAGAAATAGTGAAATGGTCTTGAAAGAGTGGTTACTTTGAAGAAAATTATAAATCTAGTGTTCATAGATTTATAACTAATCATAGTCAGGGTTTCCATTGCTGTGAAAGGGTTGATTTCATTTTACAGCGTATATCATCCAGGGAAGTCAAGGCAGGAACCTGGAGGCTGAGTTCAAGGAGGAATATTGCTTACTGGCTTGCTCCCTATGGTTTTCTCAGCCTGCTTTCTTATTGCACCAAGGACCACCATTCCCAGGGATGACACTGCCCATGGTGAGCTGGGCCCTCCCTACATCATCAATCAAGCAAATGTGTTAGCTGGGCATGGTGATGCATGCCTTTTATCTAAGAACTCTGGAAGCGGAGGCAGGTGGATATCTGAGTTTGAAGATAAACCCTGTCTTAGGCCTCCTCCTCCCCCATAAACAAACAAAATACCAAAATGAAATAAAATGCAACATAGGCTTGCCCACTCTGGTGGGTGTATTTTCTTAGTTGAGGTTCCCTTTTATCAAATGACTCCATTTTGGGCCAAGTTGACATAAACCAGGATATTTAGTAGTACTCAGTTTGGCATAGTCTTTGAAATTTTGCTGTTTTTTTATTAGGATAATTTGAATTTTGATATCTGTACTTTTCATAATTTCTTTCAAATGTTACCAGCAACACCATCGAGACTTTATCTGGTGATTGCTTCAAGTCCACTTTCTTGCCATCAAATGGAGCCCAGACTTTCTGTTTTTTGATGAGATTTCTGGTCAGCACTAGTGTACCCATAGTAGCACAAAAGCCCTTTCGCAGTTTGATGAGCATATTAGTAAGGACTAAGTAACCTGAGTTTCTAATTTTATATCTGTAAAATTTTAATTGTGTTTTCATGAACATAATGTAATTAATTGGAACTTAGATTTTGTTCATTAAATTACTAAGTTTCTTACGTAGATTGTCCATGTTATGTATATTTTTGTAAATTTTGAATGTAAATTATGGGGGAAAAAGTATAGAAGAAGATGCTACAGTGTACTCCCAGTGTTGCCTCTTAATGTTGGTAAGGTTTCACACACTGTTAGTGGAATAGACCAGTGAGGAAAACTTCAAGAGCGTACATGTTAGGTTTTCACTGAGATGAGACTTTAGGCCCCTGTGCTAAGGACAGAACCTAGGCCTTTGCACATGCCAGGCAAGCACTCTAGCATTGAGCCCTCTCTCTGACCATTTAGAAACAAGGAAGGCAGCTTTTTGATTCTTTTTCAAAACTCAGCAGCAGTTTTTCCTCTCCTTCACTTTTTAGATTTGATCTTGCCTCCTGTTTTAAAACTTGTCAGTCCCAGATAGTTTGATAGCTCTCTACGAAGGTGAATAGAAACTGTACTAGATAGAGCTGAAAAATGTGAAACATTTAAATGTAAAATGCATTCTCAAAACAATCTTAGATACATTTGCTGTTCAAGCAGTATCAAAATGTGGGAAGCTAGCTGAGTATTGTTTACTAAATAGGAAGTTTTGCAAATAACTTCTTTGTTACTAGTTAAGGCTAGAGAGTATTGAACATTCAAGTAACTCAGCATAACAGAATTATGCAGTTTCAAGTTTCTTCCCTATCGCGTTCTACCCAGGGACCTCCTGTGTTGACTTGTGTATGTGTTGTATGTGTACATGTTTGTGTATGTGCCTGTGCACATGCATGTGCAGGTCAGAGGTGAACGTTGTGTGTCCTCAGTTGCTCTTTACCTTTAAAAAACAACAACAACAAAAAAAAACAAAACAGATTAACTGGTTAGCAAAACCCTAGGAATGGATTCTCTTGTCCTTTGCCTTCCCAGTGGGGTTACACTTTACTCAGCTTTTTTGTATGGATACCAGGATCCAAACTTAGATGTTCATGTTTACATAGTAAGCACAGTTACCACTTGAGCCATCTACCCCATGTCGGTTCTTAATGGTGGTGAGGTTTCCTCCACTAGGTTAGTGGAATAGACCACTAAGGAAAACCTGAAGAATGTACGAGTTAAGTGAGAATTTAGGTCACTGAGAGTTCCATAGTGGCATATCTAGTAAATGAGTGAGTCAGCAGTGAATTGTACTTGTGGGCAACTGCTTGATTTATTCTATCATGATTTATAGTTGTCTTAGTTAGAAATACAGCATTGATGACTGATGTGAATCTGTAAATCATAGTGATCATAGGGTTGTTTCAGCCTATACCTTTTGTCTAGCTTGTTGTGGAAAGGAAGGAGCCATCTGTAAACAGTAAAACTACATATCCTAGGTTTAGTAGATGTCTGCTCATGCTAGAAATGGTCCTGTCACTTTTGCCTATAGGATAAATGGATGCAAGATCAGAGAATGGAATGCATCAAAGGCACTATCTGCTAGAATGAGTTACAACAATTAGAGCACTTGTACCCTAAGACTCATTTCAGGGCAGATGAGATGACTCAGTGGATTAAGGCACTTGCCTACCAATCCTGACAGCCTGAGTTAAATCTCCAGGACACAATGGTGGAAGGAGAAGACTGACTCCTAAAAGTTTTCCACTGACCTCCACAAGTGAACTATGACATGTGTGTGTATTCACACAAACACATACCCATAAATGGCATAAATAAATGCGTATATGAATACAGATCATAGAGAAGTTGAAATATTTATAATCTTTATTTTTGTGTGTGTGTTTTGGCTTTCCTGGTGGCTGAATCCAGAGCCTTGTGCATGCTAGACAAGTGCTCCATTATTAAGCTACATCCTTATCGTGTTTAATTTTTAGATTTTTTTTTTTTTCCATGACAGTTTCTCTGTGTAACCATGACTGTCTTGGAGCTCGCTTTGTAGACCAGGCTGACCTTGACTCATGTAGATCCTTCTGCCTCTGCCTACCAAGTGCTGGGACTAATGGCATGTGCTACTACATCCAGCAATTTTTATATGTTTTATGTTGTACTGGGCATTGCTTATGCTAGACAAGTTTTTGTGATGTTTAAATGCCAATGCAAGTAGATTTCTATGTTTTAGCTAATATTTCTCTTAACGTATTTTGTTATAGATTATATTTAAATCAGTTTAGATATTCTACTGGATTATATTTAAATCAATTTAGATATTCTACCAGGTTGTTTTGTGTCTATGTGGTGCTGGGGATTGAACCAAGGGCTTTTCATGCATGCTAGGCAAGCTCTTAAAAACAAAAACAAAAACAAGACAAAACCTCAAGAAACAACCTTCCTCTTTTTTCCTGATGTGTTTTTCACCCTCAAAGAATTCTTCATTGCCATGTTTGGTATACCTTGTTTTTTAGAGACTTTTTTGAATTGTGGTAAAGTGTCTGTATTAAACATGAATTTTATCATTTTGTTATCAGTTATAATAAATGTGTAGTTGGTTGCACTAGGCCTTGTTTTATGTATATAGGCCTTGTTTGCAGACACTGTCTTGGAACTTTTCTCATCTTCCAAAGCTGAAAGTCTCCATGGAACAGCCTTCCCACCCCCTCTCCCTTAGCAGCTGTCATATTGTTCCAACTAGAACTTCAGTTCTGGGTCTCAGGTATCCCTGATCTAATAGAGCAAGGTTGACCTTAAATTCTGAACCTCCCAAGTGTAGGAATTACAGGTGTTTGCTACTGTGCTCCTTTTATGACACAGTGCTGGAGTTTAAGTCCTTGTGTGCTAGATAAATGCTTTACCAACTGAGCTATCCCGTTCCCCTTAATTTTTCTTGTGCTGTTTTCCAAGATTTGAAAATAGTTGTTCATGTGTTTTCTCTAGTTCTGTACATGTTTATATTAGAAGAGCTAGTTTGATCTTACTTAACTCCATTCTAAGAGGAATCCTCCTTTTGGAACTTGAAACATGATTCTGTAGTTCTTGAAGATATACTGGAAGATGGTTAAAAGAAATTCTGGAAAAGAAGAATAAAGAAAAGTTGGGAGGTGAATAATTTTCGGGGGAGTAATAAAAGTACAATATTTAAAAATGCAGGTAAATTCAGAAATGTCTCAGCCATAACACAGAGATGAGGGAAGGGAGCCTTTTGAAATCAATGAGCATGAAAGTGACATCTCACCTGTGAGGAAAATGAGAGGTGGTTTAAGAAGTTATTGTAGGACACAGTAAACACAAATGTATAACTGGTGTTATATCCTAGCTGGAGTAAAGATTAGCCACTGTATTGTATTATATTGTAAGGGTAGCCCCCTCAAGAAATATAAAAGTCATGAATAGGTTTAGCCAGCTGGGAAAAAAAATAGTTATATTTCAGCTCTCATAAATCACATCCTGAATGATGAAAAGTCTGTCTAAGAAAGCGTGTTACTTGCTTTGAAGTCCAAGCTGAGATTAAATGTGCAAAGATGCACATTTATTGGGCTAGAGCAATGCCTTTTCTCAGTTTTATTTGTAATGTTACTATTCCTTTAAGAACCTTCGACGACCAGTACTGCTTCAAATTACCCAGATGTGTTAACCAGGCCTTCTCTTCACCGGAGTCATCTGAATTTCTCCATGTTGGAATCCCCTGCGCTACATTGTCAGCCTTCCACGTCCTCTGCATTCCCAATTGGCAGTTCTGGGTTTTCCCTTGTGAAGGAAATTAAAGATTCTACCTCTCAGCATGATGATGATAACATCTCAACTACCAGTGGTTTTTCTTCAAGAGCTTCTGATAAAGGTATTCTTGTTACTAGAAGGTAAATAGTTGTGGCAGTAGGGATAAATTTCATATGTTGGGTTTTTTTTGTGTGTGTGTGTTTTATTTGGGGGGAAAGGGTCTCACTGTAACCATGACTGGTCTAGAACTTGCTCTGTAGATCAGGTGGTCCTTGAACTGATAGAGATCCACCCGCATCTGCCTGCCAAATGCTAGGATTAAAGGAGTGTACCCCCATCCTAGTTTAGATGTTTGTTTTTGTTTTGTGTTTTAAGGTTTATTTTTAATTTATGTGTATGTGTTTGCCTGCAATAGTTGATGTGGGCCAGAAGAAGGCATCAGATTTCTTGGTACTGGGATTCCAGGTGGTTGTGGGAAGGTGCTGGGAACTAAATCCAGGTCCTTTGCATGAGTAGTACATATTCTTAATTGCTGAGCCACCTTTCCAGCCCTTCTTTAATTTTAGTTTTAATTTTCATTTTTTTTTTAATGAAAATCTAGGCCTTAGGGACTTAAAATTGGTGGTTACTACAAATTACACATTTTTGTCCTAGATATAGCTGTTTCAAAGAGTACTTCCCTGCCACCTCTGTGGTCCCCCGAAGCAGAACGTTCTCATTCACTCTCACAGCATACTGCCACCAGCTCCAAAAAACCAGCATTCAACTTGTCTGCCTTTGGAACACTTTCCACCGTGAGTACTAACTATGTTGGATATAATCACAGTGTCTAGTATTTTTGTTTATAATTTATCACTGTGTTTCTGTGCAGTCACTTGGGAATTCTTCAATTCTTAAAACAAGTCAGCTTGGAGACTCTCCTTTCTATCCTGGCAAAACGACATACGGTGGGGCAGCTGCCGCTGTGAGACAGAACAAAGTACGCAACACACCTTACCAGGTTAGTGTCGGGGGATGATTGTTGATGAGCTCGCCATTCATTACCAGACACTGACTGCCCAAACCCAAAAGACCTGTGAGAGTACTTGAAAAAATCTAGAGCACGAGAACACTTTTAATTGTAGTGGACATATTGAATATTAGATTAGTGTGCTTTAGGAAGTACGAAAATTCCACTCTTTAAAATGAACACTCTAAAAATTATACATGATATAATTTGCCGTAATCTTAGTATATTGGAATTGTGATAAAACAGTGTTGTCACTACCGCTATCCAAATGTTGAAAAAAACATTTTCATCAAAACGAAACATTATCTTGGATATTTCCACAGTTAGCTTTTACAGTCATTCTTTGGCAGCCCCTTACCTAGAGTTTTTTCATAATGTTAAATGAATTTAGTCATACAGTGTGTAGCCTTTTGAATTGGACATCCATCTGACTTAGTTTGAACACCTTGATTCGCTTTTTTTTTTTTTTTTAAGATTTATTTTATGTATATAAGTGCTCTATCTCCATGTGTGACTTTATGCCAGAAGAGGGCATCGGATTCCACTAGAGATGGTTGTGAGCCACCATGTGGTTGCTGGAAATTGAACTCATGACCTCTGGAAGAGCAGCCAGTGCTCTTAGCTACTGAACCATCTATCTAGCTCCTACCTTGGTTCCTTTTTGATGCTGGTAGTGAGTTACAGTTTATTAGTGAAAGGATACTGGATTATTTCCAGTTTTAACATTTATTTTCATCTTCCTTGGACATATAATCAGGAGTTAGATTGCTCATAATAAGATGTTTTCTGATGTCAGTACCTGCTTGTAATATTACAACAGTTGTATTGTGTCCTTGCTTCACATGGAGAATTGTCAGTTTTTTTGTTTTAGCCATTCTAATAGGAACACAATGGTAATTTCAACCTGTGATTTTAATTGCCTTGTCCCCAGTGACTAATGATGTTGAATGTCTTTTTTTTTTTTTTTGGTTTTTTTTGAGACAAGGTTTCTCTATGTAGCTTTGCACCTTTCCTGGAACTCGCTTTGTAGACCAGGCTGGCCTCGAACTCACAGAGATCCGCCTGGCTCTGCTTCCCTAGTGCTGGGATTAAAGGCATGTGCCACCACCGCCTGGAATGTCTTTTTAAGTGTTTATGTTTTAGAAGTATGTTTTTCTTTGACTTTGACAAGTATTGTTCATTATTAAATTGTGTTGTGTTCTTGATGAATTTTGAGGTTTTTTTTGTGATCTAGTTCTTTTCTTGTTTTTATGAGGTGTGTTTTACAGGTGATAATAGTATATTTTATTTTTCTATTGTGATTTTATGCTTTTAGTATCTTATGAGATATCCTATATATAACCCAATGTCACAGCGGTTTTATTCTAAAAATTTCAGTTTTTTTCCTTAGGCCTTAATTTAGGTCTTATTTATTTTGAGTTGATTTGTGTCTGGTATGAGGTGTGTACCAACATTGATGATTTGTTTTACATTTGAGTATTTGTTTTAAGTACTGCTTGTTGAAGACTGTCCCTTCTCCACTGTGTTAACTTTGCATGGGGGATATTTTGGGATTTGTTTTTTTCTGCCTATCCCATTGTCTGTTCTTACACCAGTACTTTCTTCGTGATAGCTGTTGATATAGAGTAAGTTTTGAATTTTTTTTTTTCCGAAACAGGGTTTCTCTGTGTAATTTTGCACTTTTCCTGGAACTCACTTTAGCCCAGGCTGGCCTCGAACTCACAGAAAACCGCCTGCCTCTGCCTCACGAGTGCTGGGATTAAAGGCGTGCACTACCACCGCCTAGTAGGTTTTGAAATTGGTAATGCCTGTTCTTTAATTTGTTTTGATACAAGCTTGCTTTGGCTTTCCTAGGTTCTTTTGGTTCTGAGGATTGAATTGAGGGCTGTGAACATGTTAGAGCTTTTGGTTTTCTGTAGTTCTTTGACTTCCATAAACATTGATAGGATGTTAGTTTTTGCAGTGACTGTCTGGATTTTGATTGTGATTACACTTAGCCTAAAGATCAAATTGAGGGCCGGGCGGTGGTGGCGCACGCCTTTAATTCCAGCACTCAAGAGGCAGAGGCAGGCGGATCTTTGTGAGTTCGAGGCCAGCCTGGTCTACAGGGCGAGATCCAGGAAAGGCGCAAAGCTACACAGAGAAACCCTGTCTCGAAAAACCAAAAAAAAAAAAAAAAGATCAAATTGAGGAAAACATATATGACAAGTCTTCCAATCCAAGAATATGATGTCTCTCTCCAGTTCTTTGGTTCTTTGGGTGCTTTTTGTTTGTTTGTTCTGTTTTGGGTTTTTGTTCATTTGTTTGTTGGGTTTTTGGGACAGGGTTTCTCTGTTTAGCCCTGGCTGTCAGGTTGGCTTCGAACTCGAGATTAACCTGCCTCTGCCTCCTGAGTCCTGGGATCAAAGGTGTGCACCACCACTACCTGGCTTATTAAGGTGCTTTAAAATTTCTTTTCATGATTGTTTTGTAGTATATAGCGTGTGACCTTGAATACATTTTGTTAGATTTATACCCCAAGTATTTCCTGTGGTATTGGTCAAGAATAGATAGAATTATTTGTTCAGTATATTTAATTCAGTTGAAATACCTCCCAGCCAAGAAATATGTAAGAAGACATGTAAGAAGGAAGTAAATACTGATTCCACAGTTTGATGTAGTCAAAGAAGAGAGAACTTTTCATAACATACTTAGGAGAATAGCAAAGACATTGCAAGAAAATTACAGGCCAACATTTCTCATTAATTGTAGCCATCTTTTCACCAGATATATTTGTAAATTAATCCAAATCCTATAAAATGGTCAATTGGGGTTTGTCTTAGGAACGCAGCTTTTGCACAGTGTTTGAAATTAATGTAATCTATCTTTTTCAGAAAAGATAGAAAAACCATATGAAACATTTGGCAAAAATCCCTCATGCTTGATAAGAATTTTCATCTGCCGGATGGTGGTGGTGCACGCCTTTAATCCCAGCACTCGGGAGGCAGAGGCAGGCGGATCTCTGTGAGTTCAAGCCTGGTCTACAAAGAGAGTTCCAGGAAAGGCACAAAGCTACACAGAGAAACCCCGTCTCAGGGGAAAAAAAAAAATTCATCTACTAGATAACCTCACCTGTTACCGCACATCTGTATAAACCTTCAGGCAGCATCGGGCTTTCTGGTGAAAGGCTGAATGCTGTCCTCCTGAGATTAGAAAAAGAATATAGTTACTTCACCTCTGTCCCTGCTTAACATCAGGCCGCAGCTTCTAGTCTGTACAGGAGGCATAAAAATATACCAGACATACGTATTGGAAAAGAAGTACAATACTATTTCTATTGAGGACAGTATGTTTACATTTCCCCCCAAAGCTGCCATAACTAAGTGTAGCAAGGACATAAGCTACAAGGCTAATATGTGAAGTCATGCACATTAGCAGAGTTAGAAATTGGACAACTTTTAAAGAAATAATCATTTTGTGCTTTGTGGTAGTATTTTTCTAAGGAAGGAGCTATGTGAGCTGCTTCTTAACGGGAAGATAGGAAGGTCTATTTTATATATGAATTAAATGTATTGAATTAATAAGATTGTTCAGACTGGCGGTGCGGTGGTGACACACCTTTAATCCCAGCACTTGGGAGACAGAGCCAGGAGAATCTCTGAGTTTGAGGCCAGCTTGATCTACAGAGCGAGATCCAGGACAGGCACCAAAACTACACAGAGAAACCCTGTCTCGAAAAACCAAAAAGAAAAAAACCAAAATAAACAAACAAAAAATAAACACACACACACAAATTGTTCAGACTGTTTATAGCTAGAAAATGGCATGAAATACTTAAGTATAAATCTAGTGATACAGTACATTCAGGGTCTTTGTGCTAACTGCTAAAGGATGTGAAAGAAATTTCTGTACAAGGTTTACTTATTTGCATATTAGTGTGGCATTTTAATTTTACAATAGTACTTTAAAGATAGTAGAGACTACATGGAAGCTTTTGTATGCTATGTGTCCATAGAATCTTTCTCAATATAGACTTCCAAACACTTGAAATTTGGTGAGTTTTTGTGGTTTTGTTGTTGCTTGTTTTTTACATGCTGAGGGATCAGATATAGTGTCTTGCTTGGCAGGCAAGTACTCTGCCTATGAATAACACCTCCAGCCCTGTAAGTGACATTTGGATGATACCCGTTCCTCCTTTCATACAGTGTAAAAGCTAGGAAACATACTAAAGATTCGTAATTTGGTTCCGTTTTAGTGATTTACTAAATCCAGGCCATGAAGCCAGAGGACTATATTAAAAGAACAGACTTGTATTTTTCTGGTAGATATTTGAATGTTCTTGGTTTTGGCAAAGTCTATAGCCTCAACTACAGTTGTTAACAGGCATCAGGTTCTTAATACTTATGTACAATATTATAGCTCTTTTGAAAATTGAATGAAATATTTGACATAGTTGAAAAACATTGTTTAAAGCACTTATTGTAGTTCTACTTTTATATATAAGCTATTTATAAAAGATTAGGCTGGCCGGTCGGTGGTATCCCGCACCTTTAATCCCACCACTTGGGAGGCAGAGTCAGGTGGATCTCTCTGAGTTCCAGGCCGTCCTGGTCTACAGAGTGAGTTCTAGCACCATATAGAGAGACCCTGTCTCAAAAAATGAAAGTGGGTAAAAAAAATTAGGCTTTTTAAAATGATATTAGTCATCATGCTAGCTATCTTGGGTTTGTGTAGTCCATGTGGTTGGAATGCTGTAATGCATCCTTGAGAAAAGTGTTTTTATTGAAATTTGTAAGCCTTTCAGTGTATAAAGGTCAAGGTTTTCTTCCCTAACCTCAATTTTAAGACCCTTAAAAAAAGCTTATTCCCCCCCTTTTTTGTTAGATTTTAATATAATTGTGCCATTTCTCTCCTTTCCTCCTCCCGCCATCTGCTCCCACCTCCCCTTAATCTCCTCTAAATTCATTGCCTCTTTCTTTCTTTTACTTCCCCCTCTTGTTATGTGTGTACATGCCATGTTACTTGCATGTGTATGATCTCAGGGCTGACCAATTGGTGCTGGATAACCAATTGGTGTGCTCTTCCTTAGGAAAGACTGTTTCTCTTGATCCCAGCAATCCTTAGTTGCTTGTAGTTTGTCTAGACTTGAGGCCTTGTGGGCCTTTCTCCTTTTATGTTAGACTATCATTGGTGACATCTTTTTCAGGCTATGTTCAGTCAGCCACATTGGTGGGACTTCATGGATACAGCATCTCTTGACATTTCTAGGAGACACAGTCTCAGAACAAACTCCCTGTTCCTCTGGCCCCTGCAATCTTTCCATCCCCTCTTCTACAATGACCCCTGAACCTGAGGTGCAGCAGTTCTGTTGTAGATGTATCATCAGTAGGGACTGGCCTCCACAACTCTGCACTTTGATGGGTTGTAGTTGTCTGGAATAGTGTCTCTCTCTTGCAGAGAGGTTTCCTTGATGAAAGGTGAGAACTACATTTAACTTTGGGTATAAATATAGATATTTAAGAACATAGTTAGGGATTATGCTGGTTTAGTAAAATGGTGGTTGTAGGTTTTCCTCCAAGACCCATTAATTCACCAGCCTTGGTAATTGGCTAGGTTTCCACTATGAGGCATGATTTCCCTCTTGTTGAGTGGGCCTTATATCCAGTTAGAGAGCTGTTGGTTTTTGCCAAGGTATGCATACCATTACTGCACCCTTAGGGTTATCCTGGTAATTTTAGTTCATAGGTATCATAGCTAGATGGGACTTTTGGTTGCTTCCCCCCTTTGGAAGCTGGTCGGGGAAAGCTTTAACATCAATCTAAAGCTCTTTCTTCAAGAAATAGTCTGAATATTTTTGAAAATCCCTTTGTTATACTGGCTGTGGTAAACTAAGTCATAGTGATGAGAGTGATAAGTTTCTACTACATTAGAACCTGCAGTCTTTTTTACTGTTCTTTGAATTTTAATTAAATATTATTTAATACTCAGTGTTAATGGATGTCTTAATTTGTCATTGACTTTTTTAATTTAAATATTGGGGTGTATCGGTCAAGGTATTGCTACAAATTTTATGGAAAAATTTTATGTCCTATTTCCATCATGGAGCATATGGATAATTTTCTTTAGAAGAGTGCATGGTGTCTTTTTGTTTGTTTTCTTCAAGACAGACTTTCTCTGAGTATTCCTGGCTATCCTGGAACACTGGCCTTGAATTTGGAGATCCTCCTGCCTCTGCCTCCCAAGTGCTGGGATTAAAGGCGTGTGCCATCACTGCCCAACTGCATGTTGTCTTTTTACTTCTGATTATTGAAGTAATTCTGCAGTTCGAGAATTAGAGTTTGATAATTGCATAGCCTGTCCTCTCCCAGAGATAAGCCACTGTTACCATAATCTTGTTTTAGTTTGTGTATCTGTGTTGTTGGTTTTTCATCGTATGAAATGTGTACCTTGGACTGTATGTTGCAGCAAGTCATGGACTATTCCTTTCTAGGCACCGGTCAGGAGACAGATGAAAGCTAAGCAGCTCAATGCACAGTCGTACGGTGTGACGAGCTCAACAGCACGGCGGATACTGCAGTCACTAGAGAAGATGTCAAGCCCTCTCGCGGTAAAAATTGAAATTGTAATGAAATAATGCAGCAGAATTTGAGTTTAGTGAAAAACTGATTTTTATTAACTTTTTTTGTTATTGTAATGTTAACAGGATGCGAAAAGAATTCCATCCACTGTTTCTTCTCCTCTGAATTCTGTACGTTAACTTTTAAATTTTACATGAAATGGGAGTTGTTTTTCAGTTTCCTACCTATTCTAATGCTATTTCATTTTTTTTCAGCCTCTTGATAGGAGTGGGATAGACAGTACAGCTTTCCAGGCCAAAAAAGAAAAGGTAAGCTAGCCAAGACATCAGCAGCTTTGTTGTGTTTACAGTTAGCAAGTACGTCGATGGTCGTCACCAGGGAACATGTTTCAGAAAGGAGCTATTTTTACCTTTGGCATTGTAGCTTTTCTGACAGCCTTGGGATGAGCAACATAGGAAGTACATTCTGTGTTTGGATGTTTTCCATCCTCATGTTTATGACAGTGCTTACGGCTCTCTCTTAATTTTAGGTAAATAAAATGAAGAGTGGAAATTCCAAATGTTTAGTCATTAGAAGTGCAGTAAACATATCCCCTCATTGAAATAGTCAGTTTTGAAGAATTTTTATTATCCAACACATCAAATAGAACTTCATTTTGATAGATATTTCATCAGCTGAAATACTAGTTGAGGATATTGGAGCTAATAAAATATGCAATGTAAATATCTTGATGCCTTTTAGTTTAATTTTTGTGTATTAAATTAGCTTTTGAAATTATTGTGAGGGAGATTAGTGCTTGTTATTGTGAGGGAGATTAGTGCTTGGTAATGGTGTTGAAGAGGTGTCTCCTGTCTTATATTTATAGCTATTTAAGTGTCCTCCAGGACAAGTAGATTGCTGGATCCTTACTTATGAAAGAATTTATTATAACATTAAGCTCTCTAAAAGTAATTACTAATGTTATCATTATCTGAATTACTTGAGATTAAATGAGATGTTGCTATATCATTATAATTATTCTTACCGAATATGGGGCAGGAAGAAAGTTAGGGTTTTTCTCCCCCTTGGAAGAGTATTCGGATTTCTAGGGTTACCTAGATGTTTGTAGTTAGGTAAGAGGGATCTGTCTGCTTTGAACCACTGTCATGCTGTAAATATGAAATGTTAACTTTCCTCAGACTCCCATTTATATCAGAAAAGTAAAAATTTAAGATTGTGCCATAATATAAATTGTTAGTGAAAATCCTACAAGTGTTTATGAGTTGCTGGGAATTAAAAAGCCATATTACAGTATTAATAGTGTATCACATATAACAAACTTTCTCATAGAGTTGAGGATTTATAGGAGCTTTACAGAAGGCTTTGCCCTGGAAACCAGCATTGTTGACAGCTGTTGCTGAGTGAATGGACTATGCATGATAGTTTATAGACCCAGTGGGTGCTCTAGACTTTATAATTATCTTATACCAACAAGACTTTCACTATATTTCAGTGTAGCAAAGGACTATGAGCAAAACACTTGGGTACTTAGACCTCAAAACCAGTTCATGTCACAGTCTGGAAGTCTTAATATAATTCTTTATCAATTAGACTCATAATATAATTCCTTTGGTTTCATTTGTTTTTAAAATAGTGGTAAACCACTTTGGAGAAAAAGATTTGCATATATGTTTATGAATTTGAAAATTTTTATAACTTATTTAAAAATCATTCAACTTTTAAAAAATTATTTTAGTTTTTTTGTGTGTGTTTTTCTGCACACATATGTGTGCACCGTGTATATGCCTTGTGCCCTTAGAGGCCAGAAGAGGGCCTCATATCCCTGAGACTGGAGGCGTAGAAGTAACGTGCCATGTAGGTGCTGAGAACCGAACTCAGTCCTCTGCAGAGAAGCAAGTACTTTTAACTACTGGGTCATCTCTCTGGCCCCTGTAAAAAACTATCTTAATTCCCAATGAAAAGAAATAGAAACAGATGTTTGGGAAATTGCAGAAAAATAAGTTTTAGCCATGTCCAGAATTCATCTTGGCTAAGGTTAGAGTTGTTCAGTTGTCTTGACTATTATACGGTTTCATTTTGTGTGGGTACATGTGTGCTTGTGTGAAAGTCCTGCAAAATAGTTTAATATTAGATGTATGTATATTTGCATATTAATAGATTAAATGCCTTTGGTTTATCTTTTTTTCTGTTACTATTTTAGTCTGCCTATTTCTCTAGGAAATAGTCTCTAGGTCACATTAGCTATTTTGAAATAATTTTTAGATATGCCACTGATCAATAAAAATGTTTATTTTTGATTTCTGTTTTCTTATAAGGTGGACTCTCAGTATCCCCCTGTTCAGAGACTAATGACCCCAAAGCCAGTTTCCATAGCAACAAATAGAACTATCTATTTTAAACCATCTCTGACCCCATCTGGTGACTTAAGGAAGACTAATCAAAGGATAGATAAAAAGAACAGTGTGAGTTTGTTTGTTTATTCTGTTTTCTTAAGACAGTATCTTGCTATATATCTATGCTGGCCTGGAACTCAGTAGATAACTGGGCTGACCTCACATTCATGTCGGTTATACTGCTTCTACCTTTTAAGTGCTGGATTATAGGTGTGCACTACCACATCTGAGTGTATTTATTTTTTACCAGTTTATTTTCTTCTTGAACCAGTCTTTGAGTATTGGCTGGAGTGAATATGTAAATAGAGGACCTCTGCTGGTGTAGTCTAGTAATTGTAAGATGCCTGTTAACTAGTGAAGAGTTAGAACTGGGATACCTTTAAAAATAGCTTTCACCTAGATCACATCCCAAATTTGTGTGGGCAGATTTTATATATTCATTGCCTAGAAAAATTTTGTTAAATTTACTTATATCTATGAGTCTTATTTGTGTTGCTGAATTCTAAAAGGTTTCAGATGTTATATCTTTGACCGAATTTCTCCTATATTAACTCATTTTAAAAAGAAAATATTTAAATTTTTTTTTTTTCTTTTTTCCAGACAGGGTTTCTGTGTGTAGTTTTGGTGCCTGTCCTGGATCTTGCTCTGTAGAGTAGGCTGGCCTCGAACTCACAGAGTGCTGGGATTAAAGGTGTGTACCACCACCGCCCAGCTTAAAATGTTTTTTGTATCTGCTTCTCTAAACTAAGATCCAAACAAAGATCAGGCACTGCTTATAATTTTTTTTCTTTCTAGACCACATAAAAGTTTATTTTTTTGAGGTGTTTTTATACCATAAATTTAACTATTTCATGTTTTTCTTTTAGTGGTTTTAGCATATCTAAAGAGTGTTGAGCCATTACTATGTTCAATTTTAGAACATTTTCATCATCATTTATCTCCTGAATTTTTTTTCTTTTTTTTGGTTTTTTGAGATAAGGTTTCTCTGTGTAGCCCTTGCTGTCCTGGAACTCACTCTGTAGACCAGGCTGGCCTCGAACTCACAGAGATCTGCCTGGCTCTGTCTCCCAAGGTATGCGCCACAACCGCCCGGCCCTCTCCTGAATTTTTTAATAACGTACCGTGTTATAGTATATATGAATATTTTACTGTTTTTTTTAAAGGCAGAATATTGTTTCATATTATGGAACTTTGCTCAACTATTACTTAGTTGGGATATTTGGGGGTCTTTTCACTGTTCATTTAATTTATAATGCTGCTATAGACATTTATGTAGATACGCTTTTGTGGGCATGAATTTTCATTTTTCTTAGGAGTGGAATTGGCAGGCATGTTTGTATTTGAAGAGACAAGGGTCGTTTTATGAAATACCTCACATTCTGTGTTTATTGTCTTGTGTTATTTATTTTAGCTAAAGTGTTTTGGGTTTATGTATCATTTTACTGTTTGTGCCTACACTTTTTTCTAATTTCATAAAACAGCTCAACTTCTCGAAAAACTTCACATTTGATAGAATAGTGTAGCGGTTACTCGTGTAATGGAGACTAAGGGGGTTCAGTCCCTTGATAGTCCCCTCCCAGGGCCCAGGAAGAATCTACAACCAGCTGATAATTTAATCTTTGATGATAAGAAATGAGTCTACGTACACGAAACTCCTTAGTCCATACGCTTTATTCTTCTGAGTCAGTTCTCTCTCTCCACAGCTCTCATGCCTAACTCCTTTCTTGCCTGATTTCTATCTACATTTATCTGCTGTCCACTCTAAGTTCTAACTTAATTCTCTCCTCTTAGTTCTGCTCCATCTAGGTTCTCATCCATCTAGTTCCTTCCGATCTTAACTCCTCTCCCATCTCTTTCTCTCTCATCTTGTTCTTCCTCATCTGGCCCTTCCTCATTTTCCATCTTGTTCCTAGTACTCTCCCTTCTAGCCCTTCAATCTGGTTCTTCCCATATAGTTCGTTCCTCTCCAGTTCTTACCCATCTAGTTCTTCTGTTCTCTTTTCTCTGTCTCATCCTCAAGTCCTGTCTCCAAACCTTCTCTAAGTCTCCTTATACCTCCCAGCTCCCTCATCTCTCCGGTATTCAGTTATAAAACTAAACAATAGCAATCCTTTGGCTGAGCAAGGTCACCAGTCTTGAGTTCTTGCAGGGTTATAAAGGCAGACAAGAGTTTTCCTCAGGGAGTGATCATCAGGTTTTCTTTTACAACTCAAAAAGGGAGTAGTAAAGGAAGAGGTCAATTGAGAACTAATAATTAGTATATCAAGAAAAGGGGGTTTATGTGCTCAGTCTACATTCCTAGAAGTGGTTAGGTAAGAAGTTAGGGGTCTGTAATGTTAGTAAGGCTGTATAAGAAAAGAGGGTCTCAGTTTAAACTGCACAAGAAATAAAGCTACCCTCCTGATCTAGGAGACAGGCCTTGTTTCCATAAGGGTGTTACCTTAGTTCAGGAGATCATTTGGCCTTGGATGCCTGATAGGTGTTTTAGATAAATACACTGTTAGGAGTTCTTGGAAGCAAACAGCATACAAGAAAATCATTGTAGGAACCAGCTAATATATATGCAAAAGCTAAAATATCACCAAGACTTCTTAAGCCATGGCTTGACCTTCGGAAAAGTCCTTGACCTTTCCAAGTGTAGCTTTTGTGATAGTAGCTGGATCCCATTACACTTTCCTGCGGCCTGCAGCACTCGTGTCCTTGCTTATCTTCATTCATTACTCATTAATATTTTGTCATTAAGATTCCCTTTTGAAATTTCTGATTCTCAAGATTTAAAACTTTCTTCATTATTGCTATTGTTGTTATTAGTATTTGAGGGTCTTAGGCTTGTGAGGTAAGTGCTCTGCCACAGAACTACAGCTCAGCTTGTAAGAAAAAAAAAATACCTAGATTTCACTATATTTGCTTTAATTTTTTCTCTGCTTATCCTACAGTTTAGGACTTCCCATATGTAATACGTAATAGCATTCAGACCCAATAATGAATGTTGGTGCAAAACAAATCTACAGGTTTTATTTTAGATGTTAAGCAGTTGTCCCAAAATAAAAATGTCCCAAGATTATGGCTTGTAGTTGTTGTTGTTGTATCTTTGTCTCTGTCTCCATTTTCCTAGAATAGTCTTGAAAAACAAAAGTCAGTTACTGTGTAATGTCCAGCAGTGTGAGATTGTTCTGGATGGACCTAGATTCTGATTATTCTTGGTTAACCACTGAAGAAGGGCTGGGCTCTTAGTGCTCAGGCATGCCTATTTTTGATCTCATTAGCATTTTTGAGAATTCTTGCCTGAAGCTGTTTGTTGATTGCACTGTGGTGGATCTTTAATTCCATTGTTCTTTCTCCATGTAGTTAGTGGTTAACCTTTTGCTATAAAGAAGAATTTCTTTTATGTATTTGATTTACTTCAACTGAATTCTGAATTTAATAAAGTCTAAAATACTTGCTTACGTTCCCCCCCCCCCACATTGGCTTTTTTTTTTTTTTTTTTTTTTAGTTAAAAGGGAGATTTATTTTGTGGGGTAACTTACAAGTGAAGGGATAGGTAACAGGGTCTGGGAAAGGTGAAACGCAGTCCAACGGTGTTCTCTGGAGAACTCTGCTCAGTCTACCTCCAGCGTCCAGGATCCAGGAACCAAGAGAGCCGGCCCATCCAGATCTAGGGTCTTCAGGGGTCCTGTCTCGGCTCTGCCTTGTAGGCGTAACAGTTACCGAAGCCTCAGTGGGGGTGGTACTCCAGGCAAAGCTGGACCGGCTACCCACTACACCTGTGATAAATCTATCAATAAGTGGGACATGGTGGCTCCAGTTGCAGTCCCAGCATCTGAGAGGATGGCAGGAAGATCATGAGTCAGAGGATGGCCCGGGGCAGCATAGCTGGACACTGTCCAAAGCCAACAAAGCAGCTGGGGAGATGGCTTAGTGGGTGAGTTGATTGCTGTGGAAGCATGAAGACCTGAGTTCAGATCCCTAGCATCGGTGTAAAGCCTAGTATGGCCTTCTGCCTGTGATCCCGGTGCTGTGGGTGGAGACGTGGTCTGGGGCTTACTGGCCAGTCAGCCAGCCCAACTGAAAAATAAAAGCTTCAGGTTCAGTGAGAGGCCCTGGACTCACTCATCGAGGAAGGCCATAGTGCTCACGCTGGACAGGAAGTACATGGTTACAGTAAAAGCAACCACATTGGCTTTGAATAGAATCTTTTTTGCTCTTTTACTATGACCCATCATTTTTTGAGCACCTTACTTTTTATATTGCAAGGTAATTCAGAATCTTGGACATTTCTAGCTCTCTATATAACTGGCTGTTTGTACAGGAAGCCTTAGTTCTTTTCAGTGAGAGGAATTTACATCTCAGAGATTCTGTCCTTATTAAATTACATGTGCATTTAGTGTGCAAGAAGGAAAGTGATCCCCCAAGTCAGTGGGAACTTTGTACTAGTGTTTTGGTAAATACATGATGAATGACATTTGTATA
>CABHPH010136003.1:0-68807 GCA_902168325.1 Peromyscus nudipes | reverse complement strand
TTTCCATGATATTCACCTGTAGGCATGTCTGTAGATCACTTTCTTGAAAGATAAATGATGTGGGACTGTCCAACTCATTCGACATTGGGCTACCCCTGGGCAGGTGGTCCTGGGTGGTATAAGAAAGCATGTTGAGCAAGCCACGGTTTGCAAGCCAGTAAATAGCATTCCTCCATGGAATCTGCTTCAGTTTCTGCCTCCAGATTTCTGCCTTGAGTTCATGCTCTAACTTCTCTTAATGATGACCTATGGTTGGAATATGTAAGCTGAAATAAACCCCATCTATCCAAAGTTGCTTTTGGTCATGATCTTTTAATTGCAACAATAGTAACACTAAGACACCTGAACATTAATGAATGCCATTGGAAGAAAACTTTGTTTCTTCCACTTTCATGAGTTTACAAATTAAACAGTGAATTGTATATAAATTTTACTTTGAAGCCTAGGAATAATCAAGGATGAACAACTGTTCATGGATCACAGAAATATGTTTATTACACAAACTCATGAATGCACACATAAACAGAAATTAAATGAGGCATTAGCTGTTTCCTAATTAATTCTTGAACAGCAAAATATAATCACAGGTTAAAATTATGCACTAGAATCTATAACTGTTTCTTAAAGAAAGAATATAAAATTCATATTGACTCTTTAGAAGGAAAAGAGATAATAAGTACTTCAAAGCCAACACATTCTCAAATTTTTGTGATCTTGGCTCACACAAGTTCACATCAAGAAAACTCTTTGAGGAATATCAGGGCGTAATCTGATGAGAGCTGGGAAAGACTTAAGAGTCTGCTCCTTCAGTCACGAATCATCCTTCAGTGCTGCTTCAGGAATGACAGGATATGAATTTTAGAGAAATAAAAGGACTCTGGATAGTTCATCGTCACCTGTGATAATTAGTTATTGAAAATTAACCTTTGAATACCTTTATTCCATGTCAATTAAAGGTGTAAATCCACCTCCATGCCCCTTTTGGCTTTCATTAATGTGTAGATCATTCTAGAATGCTTGCCTATCCTTATCTGCCTCAGATATAACACAAGTTACATTCTCCTGTAAGCAATTCTTTGTTCTACATTGTTATGGATATTAGGCAGGCTCATTGTAGTCATTATCTGTTGAAAGCCACTCAGTTTTCTTACTCAGTGGAGTAAGATAGTCGTAGATGTCTGAGGTCTTATTACATTCTCTTTCAACAAACACTTTTCTCAAAACCGAATGGATAAGTACTTTAGCACGTATTTTTACATACCACATTCTATTTGGGGTGTCTCATAACTCAGAACACACTGTGCTCATGGTAGGTCCCAGGTTTCAATTAGTCTTTTTCCTGTGTCACACTTGACTCAAAATTAGTTTTCTAAAAGCAATATTGCTAATTTTAACCCTTTAATATTTACACAAAACTGGCTATTACAACAGTAGGATGTATTCATTTGTGGATTTAATTAATGATAAGAAATATACTAGGTATTGCTCTTTACTCTTTTTAATATCCTATTAGTGTTAGCCACATTCTCTGTGGTAAGATATGTTTCTTTAAAATCTTTGAGTGAGCCCATTTCATAATTTCCACAGAACCATAAAACTGTCAGTCAAACTCTCTGCCATTATCTATGGATCAATACAATAGTGTAGGACAATTGCTCTAAAATTGCTGGCAAGCCAGGAAGTGGTGATGAGTCTAGTATTGATTGACTCATGTCACAACCTGTCATGGGAAGGAAAACTTCTAAAATTATATGTGTGGTATAAAAATAGAGCACCTAGAAAGAAAGATATCCATAATAATAATCTTTTTTTTCTGAGTTATTTCCCAGTAATGATCTAATAACTTGTCAATGTGCTGTCAACAGTTTACATGGGGCATGGGCCAGATGGAGATGTAACTGTGGCTGTGTATTCCAACAAGCTTTGATGACTGCTGCTGGGAGAAATGGAGTAGTTATGTGTAAACATGTAAGTAAAGCAAATGGGGGACACAGTGAATTATGGTTACTTTAAAAATATTTTAAAATTCATTATTATTACTGCTGTGTTTGATGTATGTACCTTGGGTGCTGGGATTGAACTCAAGTCACCATGCTTGTTCAGGGTGCTATGCAGTTGTATTTCAACTTGACCCAAGTGTCAGGCCCTAGAGAGGAGGTGGCTCAGCTGAGAACGTGTTTCTATAAGAAAGTACTATAGGCAAGCCAGCGGAGCATGTTCTTAATTATTTATGGGAGAGGAACAAACCTATGTGGGTGGAGCCACTCCTGGTCTGGTGGTCCTGGCTTCTATAAAAAAAAAATCAGGCTGAGTAAGCCAATAAGAAACACTCCTTCGTGGCTTCTGTATCAACTTCTGCTTCCAGGTTCTAATCATGTTTGAGAGCCTGCCCTGATTTCCTTTGATGATGAACAATGATGTAAAATTGTTAGCAAAATAAATTCTTTCATACCCAAGTTGCTTTTGGTCATGGTGTTTCATCACAGCAATTCTAATCATAACTAAGACATTCAGCAAGCACTTTTACCTGCTGAGTAACTTTGCTGGCCTTGGTGTAAATTTTAAGATGCATTCTACTAATCATTTAAAATGGCATGCTGGCATAGGACATTTTCTAGATATTTCCAGTAAATATTAAACATTATGAAAATCTAATAAATGTAGTTGCATTAATATAGCAGCTATTTACAGAATTTCGAGTTTGAAGCACATATCTTATAGTCAAACATCAACGAATCACTTCACAAAGCACTTTCTAGATATCTCATCCATCTTGGGTGTTTACATAGCTATGGAAGAGCTGAGTTTCCGCATATATGGTTATCCTGCCCATTCATTTCACCTCAGAGCCTCCAAATAAATCACAAAGCCACTTGTCCAGTTGCTCATCACTAACCCCTGCCGTCCAGAATGGACCAGCCCTGAGATAAACACTGTGGACCTGTGAAAGGATTGTGTCATGCCTTGTGATTAAAAACAGAAAAGAAAAATTGGCTCTAATGTTTTATGCTCATTAGTGAGTCCTGCTTTTCCACAAGGAGACTGTTAATTTTGTTTCCCCTTCTTAGATAATGATTCACTTGGACCAACACAACTTCAGACTCTCAAATGAAGGTAAGCTTTCCCTGTGGCTCAATCAAGGCCATGCAGCTCTAAGCCCCTGGATGGGAAACTTTCTGGATTTAATCTCAAAAGTAGTAAGTTGCAGTGGAAGAAATATCATATTGCTAGACTAAATGGTGATTTCACTAATTATTTAAATCCAACCTCCACTTGGCATACGGCAGAACACTCCAGAGAGTTTCTTAATATTGGCAAATGATGCTTTTACACAAGATGAAATTTGAAATGTCTCTACCAGTTTGAATTCCAATAAAGGGTATCGTTTTCCTGATAAATACACTTTTATCACATTAGTATTTAAAGATGGATTTGGTGTCTTAGCAAGATGAGATATGTGATAAAATTGACAGGGAAACTAGTAGACAACTAAGAGAGGCTAGTAGTTTTTTGCTGAAAATAATCTCAAGCACAAAGCTGTAAGCAGAGGAAAAACATTCAACTGAACTGTTAATACTCCCAACTAATGAAATGTGTAAGCTGAAATTGTAAGAGAATTACATAATTACAAATATAAATATTTTATAGTCATATGCTAGAAGCTATTTTTGATGCTTTCAAAAATTCTCATAAAAATTACATAATCATTTTTATTCATTTTTACTTGACCAGATAATTTTATAACATTCTAAGAGAACCAATGACTAAAGTTTTTATTTTACTATAAAATCATTTCATATGCATTTTTCATAGGTGATACATTTATTACAAGTGCATATCAATTTTGTGGCCTTATCTTATGGTTAAGATTGGGAAGGCTGTTAGACAAATCTCAAGTATGATACTTGCTGAGATGAAGGGAGCATGTGATTTTAAAAATATGTGTTCAACTTGTTTACACTCTGTGTGTGTGTGTGTGTGTGTGTGTGTCCATGTGCATGCACACATACATTTGGGTGAGTGTGTGTTTAGACACATATAGACACACACACACATACACACCCACAAACACAAATACATTGTGTTGTGCTGGCTAGTTTTATGTCAACTTGACAGAAGCAGGATTCATTGGAGATGAGGCAACCTCAATTGACAAAATGGCTCCATAAGATTGGGTTATAGGCTAGCCTATAGAATATTTTCTTGATTGGTGATTGATAATGAATGACACACTCAATCTTGGATGATGCCACCTCTGAGCTGGTAGTCCAGCATTCCATATGAAAACAGGGTGCGCAAGTCTCTACTCTAAGCAGTGTTCCCCCCATAACCTCTATATCAGCTTCTGCCTTCAGGTTCCTGTCCTGTTTGAGATCCTGTCCTGACTTCCTTCAATGATGAACAGCATTGTGGAAGAGTAAGGCAAATAAACATTTCCTCTCTAAGTTGCTTTGGCTCATGGTGTTTCATCAAATCAAGAGTAATTCTAGCAAGTACACATTGTTTCAGATAACACAAACTAGACACAAACACTGATACATTCATGATATGCAATTTTTATTCTTAAGAATTTGCTTAATCCTAATATTTTACTAATTACTAATTTCCCAGGCTAACATTAGTGGTAGCAATGTATACAATATCGCATAAGTTTATGTTCTTTTCTGTAGTGAAAATTTATTTGTTGTCTGTCTACTTATCAACCCACCTAATTTACTCGACTTACACACTAATAGTGAATTCTGGACATTGGTGTTCTTGTGTAATCCTGATATTGAGTGTGCCTGGTTAGATTGTTTCCTTGACTTTTTGACATGCAGATAGTAGATTGAAATTATAAATTCACATCTCTTGGATATTTCTGCAAAAATAATGCATCTCCATTTATCAAAAGACAAATAATATATGATACAATTTCTACAGTTTTTATCTCTATCTTTTAGTTAAAGATTGAGCCTCAGGACTAGCAAATCCTCTGAAAATGGGGATTCCATTCTTTCCATCAATTATAAATTCCACATAACTTTAGTGGTCCATATTGTTGAGAAATGAATTTCAATCACATACAAAATCACGTTTATTTTGAAATACCTGGTGTCGAACTTATTTTTCATTCATTTTGGTGCTAGGGATGGAACCAGGAACTGATGGACCGAAAATAAGTGCTATTCCACTGAGCAAAATCATTAGCCTCTAAAATGTGCTTTGGTCTTGTTAGAGGTTGTAATCATTCAGAAATCACTGAGAGTATTTGTGTCTTTGGGATTTATTAAAAATAAAGAGTTGTAGATCTGAAGAGCACTTTGACACCAGACATGAAGATGTGAAGTTGGGAGTTTATCTAGATAGTTTAAGGTCTTGTTTAATGTCCAGTATTACCTTACTATGCTCCCTTTCCCCTGTTTTGGAATAGTAATATATATTCTGTGACATTGTATGTTGGAAGTATGTGATCTTTTCTTTATTTTGATTTTAAAGGGATTACAGTTAAGAGATTGCCTTGAATCCCCGAAGAGACTTTGAAGTTTGAGATTGAAGTTTGGAGTATCTGGACTTTTAAAGTTGGACTAAATTCAATTTTTTTCATTAGGATATGGCTACAAGCCTATGGGGCCGAGGGAGTGGAATGTGCTGGTTTGAATAAAAGTAGTCCCTACAGGCTCATAGATTTGAATGCTCAGTAATTAGGGAGTGATGATACTTAAGAGGGATTGGGAAGTGTGGCTTTTTTGGAGTAGATATGGCCTTGTTGGAGGAAGTGTGTCACTGTGGGTGGGCTATAAGACTCCAAAAACTCAAGCCAGGCGCAGTCTCTCTCTCTCTCTCTCTCTGCTGCCTTCATGTCCAGATGTAGAACTTTGAGCTTCAGTGTTTGCCTGCATGCCACCCTGGTCCCCACCATGAGGATAATGGACTAAACTTCTGAAACTGTAAGCCAGCCACAATTAAATGCTTTCCTTTATAAGAGCTGCATGGTCATGGTGTCTCTTCACAGCAATAGAGCACTGACTAAGTCAGTGCATTTGGTCATTTAGGGCATGCTCTTCAAGGGGAGTGTTACACTGAAAATCTCTCTCTTTCTTATAGACCTAGCAGAAATTGTTGTACCTTTAACTAAGGAGGACATTGAAAAATTATGGGCAGAAAGTGAACCTTGGCAAAGAGCTTGCAGTAATTTTTTGGGAAAGATTAACAGCAAATACCCCAAAAGCAATAAAATTGAACTTATAAACAGAGCTGACTGGATTCTGCCGCAAATTGTACAGGAAACACCCACATCTGGACCTTGTACATTTTATACAGACACAAACAAACAAGGAAAGGCAGGTTACAAATCAGAAAATTTTAGTAAAGTGGTTCAAAGTCCTTATAATTCAGTTCAAAAATTGGAACTGCATATTATTCTGTTAGTGTTAACGGATTTCTCAGAACCTCTCAACATAGTTACTGACTCTCAGTATGCTGAAAGAGTGGTATTACATATTGAGACTGCAGAATTTATCCCTGATGAGTCAGAATTAACTTCATGATTTATTCAGTTACAAGATATAATCAAGAATAGGAAGCATCCCTTACATATAACTCACATCCAATCCCATACAGATCTGCCAGGCCCTCTAGCACAAGGTAATGATGAGATTGATAAATTATTAATAAGAGAGGTGCTGGAGGCCTCAGAATTTCATAAAACAAATCATGTCAACAGGAAATGTTTAAAAAAGGATTTTTCCATAACCTGGCAACAAGTCAAGGAAATTGTAAGGAAATGTCCTACTTGTTCCTTTCAAAATCAGACTCCATTATCAGCAGGATGTAACCCAAAGTGTACTCAGAGGAATGCAATCTGGCAGACAGATATGCTTCACTTTGCAGAATTTGGAAAATTGAAATATGTATACCATACCATTGATCCTTTTTCAGGATTTCAATGGGCAACTGCTTTGAGTTCTGAAAAAGCTAATTCTATAATCATGCATTTGCTAGAAGTTATGGCCATCATGGGTATACCTCTACAAATTAAAACTGACAATGCTCCAGCATATGCCTCTGTTAAAATGAAACAGTTTTTTGCTTACTACAATATAAAGCATATTACATGTATACCACATAATCCTACAGGCCAAGCAGTTACAGAAAGATTAAACAGAACTCTAAAGGATATACTAAATAAACAGAAAGGGGTAACAAAACCCCCCAGAAATAGACTGCATAATGCTCTATTAACTTTGAATTTTCTCAATGCCCATGAGAAAGGAACAACAGCTGCAGAGAGACACTGGATAATAGAAAAAAACTACAGAATTAAATTAGCCTATATACTTTAAGGATGTGCTGACCTCAGAATGGAAACCAGAATATGTGTTATGTTGGGGATGAGGTTTAGCTTTTGTTTCTTCAGAAGATAAACTGTGGATACCATCAAAATTGGTAAAGGTTTGATTTGAACAAGAGAGACTGCTTAATTAGAAGAGGTGATAGTTCATCAACCAGCATGAACATCCAATTTAAACTAACTTATACCAGTAACACATGCCTTTTCTTTAATCAGATATAACTTGCCAAAAGGGAACCTCCCCAAAGTTAGTCTTTGAGAAAGGCTTTTTTTATATATAAATATGTTTTAGGAGAATGAAGGCTAAGGAATCTGAAGAACACTGGACAAATAAGACATCTGAAGAAAAAAGACAAATCATCTAGAAAAAATGTCCCAAGAAAAGGAATAAATTGGCCTATTGGTATATCATCTATAAAATTTCGTAAGTCTTCCTAAATGTTTGTTTCTGCTCTTCTCTACAGACACTTAACACAAATGGTCTTCTTGTAGTCCCAATTCAATTAAAAATTAAAGCTTGCTTTGGAGTTTGAGAATGGCTCTCTCCTTCTTTAAACCCAAGCATGTTGTTAAAAGGAAAATGCAAACTCTCTGTATTATGCTACAAGAAAGAGCCATCTTCTGATACGGGACAGGAGAAAAAAACAAAACAAAACAAAATTAAGGAACTATTCTATTGCTACTAATCTTAATTTTTGATTCTATTCTGATTTCTTAAAGTTTTCTTAAAGTATGGATTTTATATCAAAATTTATAAGATACACACACACACACACACACACACACACATATATATATATTAAACTTTGTTAAGATATTAATGGTCATATAGAGTACTAACTAATTCTAGAAAAAAAGGCTTCAATTAGCTGCCTATATATGTCTTTATGTTCAAGTCTCTATTAGTTTTCTGCAGGAAATCACAACCAGGCCTAACATCAAATTTGAATTCTCCAGAAAGATGATGGGGCCCCATGTTGGGCACCAAATGTAGATGAGTTTCTAAACAGTCTTATTAAATAAGAAACACAGAGCCAAATACAGAGTTAATAGCCAAAGAGATCAGAGCAAGATCCATGACTGGCTTTAGCTTACCACCAGCAGTAGCTTCCCCTGAAAGAGCTTCTTCTATCCACATATCATCATGGTTATGAGACTCAACATGAATTGTGTCCCTGATTCAATCCTCCAAGGGTGCAGATCTTGCCTTTAATGGCCTGATTATTCTCTTGCATGCTGCATTTACTCTTTCACTTCAGGCCAGAAACTGAATGGCTTGGCCAGGCACTATCACCCTATTATGGTGCCTTTTCAAGAATCCTGAAGTGATGGGGTAAAATAATCTTGGGCTGATACAGGTAAAATTATAAGACTAAACAAGTCTTTGCTTTCTGTAAGCTTATTATCACTAATATTTGTTACAGTAATAGAAAAATAGGTAACATAAATAGCAATTATTTAATATACTTCTGGTTCATGAATAATTTAGTTATTTACAAACTGTGAACTGATGACTATTAAATATTAGCATTGCTTTTGAGTGAAGTCATGACAGTTAGTTTGCCCTGCCTTCATATATATATATATATATATATATATATATATATATATATATATATATATATATATATGACACTTTTTATGGTTTCAAGGATTTTATCCAATTTTCAAAATAAGTTCTATTATATAAATAAAATAAAGTGCCATGACATAAGGATCAGAAATTAGTTGATGTTCCAGGTGATAGATAGTAACCATATAGAGAGAACTGAGAAGAACCAAATGCAATTTTTAATTTCTCATAATACTTCAGCTTAATTTTTCAAACTCAAACACTTATTTACCAATTTACTTTGCCATATAATTGAGTTCAGATCAGTGAAAGATTCTTGAAGTATTCTATGGGCCTGGGATATACTGTTTTGAGAGAATAAATCGGCTATGAAGTGTTCATGTTTTACTACAAGACTCTTCAAATAGTGTAACTTATCATCCACTCATGTAATTAAATACCAAGACAGGCTAGCCACAATGTGGGTCCTGTACTTCCTACTTTTATGTAGAATGCCCACTAACATGTATGGTTTTTTACGTTTCATTTCATTTGGTTATATGACTCTAGAGCCAGTATTGTAGGCATTCAGGAAGTTGTTAGGAAATTTAAAGAAAGAATCACAAGTATTGAACCACTTATGTGGTTAAGAAAAGCAAATCAAGACAGTCAGCTACCACAGTATACAGCAGCTGTGAAGAAAGTCTTCCAGTATTGCCTGTATGTTTCTGTGAGTCCTATGCCTATTCAAGCTAGGAGAGGCTCTCTATTCTTCTTTGTCATCATATAATGTAGACTATACCTCCACCAAAAAAATAATTAGTGGCTTAAGTATGGGCCACAGGAGACAGAGCGGAGAATCAAATTAAAACTTTTAATTTGAAATGACAAGAAATGAAAGCTAACACTGTGTGTGATAGTTTAAAATATTAAGAATATATATGTGTATACATTTATTATACACACACACACACACACACACACACACACACACATATATATATATAACAGATTTTGAGTCATCATGTATGGAAGGATAAAAGAGAAAAGACATCAGAGCCACACAAGTAACTGGATACGAGAGACCAATGTGGAAAAGAAAAGCTATAGATATCAGACTCATCAACCCTCTCATGATGTGAAACCAGATGAGAAAGTCAAGTGTAAGGTTCAAACACTATCTTTAAATTTCTCTGTAGGTAAATATTAGTTTGAAAGAAAATGCATATAATTAATTGCTTTTTAAAAATGGCAAATGTCCGACATTAAGAAGCCAAAATGCAGGAAATCACATGAACTCCAAAGTCTTAAATACTGTAATCAAGGCTCATGCTTTTGTGCTTAGTCACTTAATAGTTGAGTGTTCACCATGACAACTGATGTAAGGTTAGGCAATTGAAACCCAGTCATGACATCATTAGAGAGCAATGTAGACTCATGAAAAATGTTCCAACAGAATAAAGATTCTATGATCCTATCTGCATACTTACTATATATTTCATATATCCTTTACTTTTCTTTTGTGCATATATGAAGAATTGATCTGTTTGGAAAGAAAGATTACTTTCTATAACAGGTGCTTAGGAGAAGAAGTAATGTCCATCAGAGATACAGCAATTTTGTATGAAAGAAAGCTGACTTTTCAACAGAGAACCAGAGTGTTGCTTTATTAGAGTTCTGGTCACACGGAGCATGTATGAACAGATCTCATTCGACTGAAACAAAAACAGGAAAGAAGCCAGTATTTACCAGTTTCTGACAGTGTTTCCCTGGGAAATTTACTATACATGCAACCACATTTACTTATTTTCAAAATAAATAATAGTAACAAACCCAATTAGTAATGCTTTCAGAGGTTATTTGCTGTATGGTATGGATATAGCAGAAAATAACTATTTTATTATCTAATAATTTTCAAAAGTACACTTTTTTGAAGGAATGTCAGGGTTTATGGATGTCGATTATAGCTGAATATGTGAACTGGGAGGGCTTGGGAGGAGTGTATGTGTTTTGTAGTTTTAAAGTGAAAGCAAAGATCAGATAGACATTTTTATTTGCAAAATTTTATTCTTCAAAAGAGAAAACAAATTTTACAAAAACGTAGAGTATTACAATCCCATCTATACTATAGAAAATCAATAATTATGAATTTAGATAGAATTCAAACATATATATAAAGATGATTACTATACCTTTAAGGGATTTAGTGCCTCTCTAGCCAGGTGTTTTTGATAAGGTTTACAATAGGAGACATAATTTTTGTCCTTTGGAGATGTGTCAATTCCAATAATATAATTATTTTCTACCCCTAAAACTCACACCACTGTTGTGCCAATAGTGATTTGCCCAGAAGATTAGTAATACAACATGTAAGATCACATTAGGGAAAAATACTGATAATTTCTTTCACTGGGACCCTCCAGAGTTATATACACTAGCTAGCAGGGAGGAAGATTCCAATTCAGTTATATACAGATTTCTCCATGCCTTTTAACCAAGATGTATTGTGTCTTCCGCAATATGTTGATAGCATCTAGTTCTGGTGTGATAGCAAAAGCAAGATTAGTCATCTGTGCTATTTTGGCATTCTCTGGGGACTTCCTGATCAATAACACAGGAGAAGTTTTTTCACCTGGCTTTTGAATTTCATTTGGTCATCCATAGCTTCTGGGATAGGCATAATCTACTTATGTAGGGGACCACAATTTGTAATTCTTTGTAGAGAATAGATTTTAATTAGTATATAGAGTAGTGGTTACATATGACTTCTTATATCTCAAGTTTTAGTTAATGCTCCTCTTCAACTTCATGCTTCCCATGTATTTCCAACTCCTTTCCTGTTTTAATTTTATGACCCCAGTATTCCCCCACTCCCTTTTCTTCCCATATATTTTACTACCCAATCATCTTCAGGACTCTTGCACTTCCCATTTCCCATTTCTAGCTTCATGGTCTCTATAAACATTCTAAGTCAAACACAAACATCTGAAAACTCAAAGCTATGATTAACACATTCTTTGGATGTTTATAATCCTTAAAAAGTGGTACAAAAAATATCAATGATAAATTCAACTGCTGTGTTAATTTCAAAGACACTAACAGTGCTTAACATTTACATAGTTTTAAAATCTAAACTTATATTGTATTTTCTTTATTCAATGGGAAGTTCACCTCTGTTTGCATTGTGGGTGTGTGAGGGTGTCTGTGCTGTGCTGTGTGTGTTCATGTGTGTGTATGCTTTGAGAGTGTGCTATGTTTGTGCATGAGTGTGCTGTGAGGATGTGTGTGTGTGTACAAAGGTGGAATGGCTTCACATTTGGTTTATCATATAACAGAATATGAAATGGTGCTTACATTAGTAAAACTGGAATGAAGAAATAAGTTTAGTGTATGTTGCCAACTTTTGATCACACTAGTAATACAGTAACACAAAGATAAAATTACATTTAAAATATGATGAGACCAGTAAATTATTATATTTAACAATTAATTTTATTTTTGTAGATGAAAAGTTTTGACTATCAAAAGTATCATTAACCACAAATAATGAAATTTTAGTAATTTCTACCACTGAATGACTTTAGTAATTTAGAACATTATGGATTCAATTATTGGAATCAAATATAAAGCATAGTTTCTGAGATTTTTTTTTATTTTGAGGAGAAATTAGAGTGACTTTTTTAACACTTTGTAATATGATGTAGAATTTTGATGTTGTAACTGCTTTGTATCTCAGCTCTAGCTGGGTTGTTACACAATTAAAGTGAAACTATCCTAAAAGAAAGGAGCCCTGCTGGTCCATCCCACACAGAGCATTGGAAGATGGAGCTATTAATCCTAAGAATTCCATTTCACTGTAGGTGTTAGGATGCAGATGCATGTCAAAAGTGTCAATAGGACCACCAGAAAAGATAAATTTAAAATCTACTATGTCTTCTGATAGTTTTGGGAGGAGAATTGGAAGTAGCATTGAAAGATTCTTGACCACAAATTTGAATGTCTATCAGCAAATAACATTTCTTAGCATTGAATTGTATTATGTTCACCTTCTTCTTCAAATACAAGAGAAGGAACAGTGATAATAACAAATTTCTAAGCCGGTAGTCCTCTGTATTTTAAGTTATGTGTATTTTCAAAATAAATACTAGGGGTACAGCTCCATTTTGAAAGTATTCTACAGAATAGCATATAGAAGATGGAGTAACGATTTAGTAATAATAGTCATTGCTTAGTCATTCAGGTTACTGTTGCAAAAAGTACCTCAGAGGAGGTGATTTGTAATGACCAGAGCAAACATGCAGTGCTCACACTTGTAGGAGGGGTCGGTACAGCAGATTTGGTGTCCATAGAAGGCAAAGTTTCTGGTATGTGGAGTTTTTCATTGGGACCTTCTCCCAAATAATTGACACAGAGACTTATTAATTATAGACATTTGGTGATAGCTTATTCTTGTTAGTAACTAGCTCTTACAGCTTAAATTAACCCATATTTCTTATCTATGCTCTACTACATGGTGGTATCTTTTTCAGCATGGTGTGTTCATCTCCAGCTTCATTCTCTGACTCTGGCTGATGACCCATCCTCATTCTTCCATGTCTTTTCTTTTTGTCTGCAAATCTACCCTAACCATTAAACTGCCTAGCTATTGACCATTAGCCCTTTATTAAACCAATCCAAGTGACAATTCTTCACAATGTACAAAAGGATTATTCCACAGCAGTTTCTAATTCAATGATATCAACATATTTTGCCCATGCATGGTCATAGAGACAATAAGCCCATTAGGCTCCTTTTACATAGGCAATAATTCTACTCTGGTCAGAGACCCCCTTGACAGATGCTTTCACTGGAGATAAAATTTGACACATGGTTTCAAAAAGAAAAGAGCTTTCAGTAAGAAAGTAAGAACTTATGTATGAAGACAATTTTTAATTTTAACTACCTCCCTCCCCAATTTTCTTTTCTGGACCTCAAAATTATTATCAAATAGTACCAGCAGCTTTAAAAAATCATTTAGAGAGAAAGAAACCAAAGACTCATATCAATTAATGGGCATTTGAAGTGGTGATATGTTTAACAGTGGCAAAGCTCAATCTAAATAAAATAAAATAAAATGCATTCTGTTTTCAAAAGCCACCATTTCCTCTGTCTATGCTTCTGTGTCTTTTTCTATCTGTCTTTCTCTATGTCTCTTTGTCTCTCTCTTTCTCTCTCTGTTTTTCTGTCTGCCTGTCTCTCTCCATTCCACCTTCCCTGATTTCAGATCTCACATTGACTGTTTCTATGGTTAAACCACAACTGATTTTTCTTCTACTTTTCCTAATTTTTATATAAAAAAATAGCAAGTTTGTGGATTTAGAGCATGCTAACATAAGTAAAGCTTTATAAGGCCAGTGTGTGTGTGTGTGTGTGTGTGTGTGTGTGTGTGTGTGTGTGTGTGCATGTGTGTGTGCTCATTTAATACTCAGGATACTCTCTGATTAAAGTACTAACCCCACCTCCACTATTTTCCTCATTAAGTAACTGAGACTTAGAGACCTTTCATGGTTTACTCACGGCCAAAATGTTATGAAACAGAAATGAAGAATTCAAACCAAAGTTAAAACTTTGTGGCTCTTGTATACCTACAAATACATAAATAAAATTGTATTTAGACTGTTTTTAAGTAATTTTGTAGTACTTCCTTTCACCTCAATTCACCACAATTCAAAATTTTGAAAATTTGGTTGTTTAACATATTCCCAACTACCTCCCCCCTGGGGGGAGGGGTGGATGAACACAAAACAGAAGAGAAATCTTCTAAATTCCCACCACTCTACTAAAACAATCCATGTACTGTTGAACTGCCTCTCTTCTAGCCTGTAACCAAGCATGCTGCACCAGGTTCTGGGTGTTTGTAGGTAGCCCTCTCTCCCGGGCAACTGCTTTGCATACCAGGAAACACTTCCTCTTCATTTTCCTGCATTATCAGGGTTTATGAAACCATGGCTCAATTTCCTAAACATACTTTTTTTTTTTAAATCTATTTCACTGTCAAAAGTAAGAGCATCCTTTCATACCCTATGCCCCTCTAGGACTGCCTCACTTGTGTCCTTGCCTTTGACTACAAAATTATTTTCAAATTTGTGTGCATAGCTGTTTCTACTTGCTGGTCTTCCTTTTCCCAGAGGACTCATTGCTGCACAGACTCCTTTCTTCTCTATTCTACACACAGATGCCAGATAGGTGCTCTTGGAAGGGAGCTTGAGCTATGTGTGCTAGGTGCAGATCCTCCACAGTTAGCATGACATTCAGAGCCAGCAGGCTACTTTGGCTGGGACTATGAGTTATGGTATTTCTTCCACACATGCCAACACACCTGCTGATCTGCATTTGAACATTAAGGGTTGCTTCTTCTATGCCTTTAATCCTTTTCATAGAAGACTCATTTTTTTTCTATTCCTGGCTTATGTAAACTAAAAGGTCTTCCTTCCAGTTTTTATAAGTTACCATAGTATGCCCATTCTTCATGTTTCATGTGCTTCCTTTATTATGTAGAAAGGTTTTAGTTTGATGAAACTGCATTGGTCAGTTATTGCTATTGTTCTCCAAACTGTTGCAAGTCTATTCAGAAAAACTTGCCTAGGTCTAGATCTTGAAGTGTGTCCCAATTCACCGGATCATAGTTTTACGGATTGCTTTAAAAGTATTTGGTCCATACAGCTATATGTCTGCTTCTGAACCAATACAATGATGTTTTATTATTTTGTTCTGTATTTTTATTAGGGGTTCATGGTATACTTTGTTTGAAATCAAGTGTTGTGGTACTGACAGTATTACTTCTAATCTATGATTTCAGCTCCTCAGTGACCTTTGTGTCTCCATATAAATTTTAGATTGTTTTCCAGATGTCATGAATTATATCGTTCAATTTTGGGGGGTGGTGATTACAGGTTTGTTTGCTATTTCACTGTTGAATTTTTAGTCGTTTTCGATATTTAGATGTCAACCCTTTGTTATGTGTATATGTTACCAATATTTCCTCCCATTATGTACTAAAAATGATTTTTTTAATCCCTTGAGTTTTCAGTCTGAGCCTGTAAGCATTTGCAGAATCCAGCTACCTTCAAACTGCAGAAAAACCACACAAGAGGACAGCAAAAAAAAATGTCCTGTATTATCTCTCATTCTTCGAGATACAATTTTCCAACCAAAGCCGTTTATTTTTCTGAGTTCCTTGATCGTTTCTTTATGTTGTTAGTCTAAGTAAAACTTTCACTGTAGTCAATAAAAGAAATAACATCACGATACACCTATATCTAACATGATCTCAGTTTGGTTTAAAAAACAAGTCTAATTATCCCATTGATTAAAATGTTGTTCTGAATATTACCAACTTAAGGAAATATCTCTTATTGCACCCCTAAAATAAGTACTCCCAATTACATACTTCATTTTAATAAATTTGCTGATAAAACATCATAAAAGGAGAATGATACATGTAAGTAAAGAAACTTCAAAGAAAAAAATCCATCTGTGAAAGAAGGTACAAGAGTTGATCAGTTTTCACATATTCTGCAGGTAACATACGTGATTTTTCTCCATTTGCAGCTATATGACACACAATAAAATATTTCCAGTATAAGTTCACAATATTCTACACTGGTTGTCCATGTACTTACCCACTTTCTATTCCTGTCATTTCTCAAGAGAGTCCTCAAGTATCATGAAAGAGTTTAGTGTCACACCAATGCTGTGAAAACATTACTACATCAAAAGATAATTATTTAAATAATCATAATATTTGTTATGCTCCAAGAATATTTTGTGCTTAGAAGGTATGTGGGCAGCTCAGAATGCACATTTTTGAGGAATATTTATAGCAGTGACTTGAAGAAAAAATGCTTCATTTTACAGAAGAGGATTGCAA
This sequence comes from Peromyscus nudipes, assembly GCA_902168325.1. Taxonomy (NCBI): domain Eukaryota; kingdom Metazoa; phylum Chordata; class Mammalia; order Rodentia; family Cricetidae; genus Peromyscus; species Peromyscus nudipes. The sequence continues at coordinate 52,013 of CABHPH010136003.1, read as the reverse complement.
ATTTCAACAGGTTGCAACAATTTCCATGAAGCCATTCATCTTGGGAAAGGAAGGGATTCTACCCTAGATACTTCTTTTCAAAAATATATCATTCCAAATCTTATTGATTAAGTCCTTTTGAAAGTGTAGGCAAGCAATGATATTTATTAAGACAAGACTGTGAAGTAGATTCACCAATAATTTAAACTTGGAATTATGATGGTGATAGAGTTCTGACTAGAGATTACATAGGAAGAGTTTGAAATGAAGTCATAGGAAACTTTCATGGGATGATTCAGAAGATCAGCAGAGTGAGAGAGATGTCCTGTGGCTGATGATGAAGTTGTTTTTGTAACAAGTGAATAATTTTTCCTTCTTGTAAGACTAATTAATAAAAAATTCTGTAGCGACAATATTTGAACAAAACATTTAATATAATAATAAAGAATTGTTTTTACTGCTTTATAAGTTTTGACATGTTTGCAAGTTAGCATCCAAAGCCTATAAAAAGTGTCATTTTATAAAGTTACTTCAAATACATTGCTCTATACCATAGAGTCATCAATTAAATCTCTTTGTAAATGTAAGAAATATACTTCTTGCTTTATTTAAAAAGTTAAGTTCAATTATTTTAATAAATGCTGATTTTGAGGAAAGAGTTAAGCTTCATACATATGCTTGTTTTACTTTTAGCTGTATGTCCAGTAATATCTTGACTGTCATTGAAATGTCACTCAGTTTCACCATCTCGACTCTCAAGAGTGTCATGCACTGCTATTTTGTAAGTACACCATTTCCTAAGATCTTTGTTGAACACAAATGTTTCACTTGAGAAAGAAGATAGTATTGTAAGGTAGCCACCTATTTCACAAAGCAAGCAGAATAAGCCTGAAAATGATAGACATTTCTTGCACATCCACACAGCTCATGGTCATGTTTTGCAGACACTAAGAAACCACGAATGCAAGCCCAGAGTACTATACCTATCAAAGCTTTTAATCATCATAGACAGAAAAAGCAAGATATTGCATGACAAAACCACACTTAAACAAAATCTAACCACAAATTCAGCCCTACAGAAAGTACTAGAAGGAAAAATCCAACACAAGGAAGTTAGCTGCACCCGCAAAAACACGGGCAATAGATAACCTCGCACCAGCAAATCTCAAAGAACGGAAACACACAGACACTATCACCACTAACAACAAAACCAATTGATAATAGGAATTAACAATCACTGGTCATTAGTAGATCTTGATATCAATGTACTCAATCACCTATAAAAAGACACAAGCTTACAGAATTGATATGAAAACAGGATGATCCTTCTGCTGTTTATCGGAAACACACCTCAACCTTAAAGACAGACATTACCTCAGAGTAAAGAGTTGGGAAAAGATTTTCCAATCAAATGCACCTAAGAAACAAGGTGGTATAGCTATCCTAATATCTAACAAAATAGATTTCAAAGTAAAATTAATCAAAAGTGATGGAGAGGACATTTCATATTCATAACAAGAAAAATTCATCAAGATGAGGTGTTAGTTTTGAACATCTATGCCCAAAATACAAGTGTGTCCACATTTCTAAAAAAAAATTATTATTAAATGTTTAAATCATTTAAACATTAAATCACAATCAAACCTCACATACTAATAGTGGGAAACTTTACCCTACTCTCACCAATGGACAGTATGGTATGCCAGACAGAAACTTAACAGAGAAATAAGAGATCTAACAGAAGTTATTACTCAAATGGACTTAACAGACATCTATAGAACATTTCACCCAAACATAAAAGAATATACCTTCTTCTTAGCACCTCATGGAATCCTCTCTAAAATTGATCACATATTCAATAACAAAGCAAACCTCAACAGATACAAAAAAAAAAAAGGAATAACATCCTTCCCTGCATCTTTTCAGGATCTCCATAGCTTAAAATTAGAATTCAACAACACAAAATACAGAAGACTTCAAACTCATAGAAAATGAACAATGCTCAACTGAATCACCACGGGTTCAAGGAAGAAATAAAGAAATTAAGACTTCCTAGAATTGAATGAAGATGAATGTACAACATAACCAAACTTATGGGACACTATGAAAACAGTACTAAGAGGAAAGTTCATAGCACTAGGACAATAAGACAACAAAAGAAGATCAAGGGGATACAAGTTAAAAGGAAGAAGTCAAACTTTTGCTATTTGCAGATGATAAGATAGTTTACATAAACGACCCCAAAAATTCTACCAGAGAACTCCTACAGTTGATAAACACCTCCAGTAACATGGCAGGATACAAGAATAACTCAAAAAAAATTAGTAGCCCTTCTATATAGAAATGATACATGAGCCAAGAGGAAATCAGAGAAACATTAGCCTTTACAAAAGCCACAAATAATATAAAATATTGTGGGGGTAACTCTAATCAAACAAGTGAGCGACCCATATGACAATAACTTTAAGTTTTTAAAGAAAATATCAGAAAATGGAAAGATTCCCAATGCTGTTGGATAGGTAGGATCTACATAGTAAAAACTACAATCATATCAAAAGCAACAATAGATTCAAAGCAATCCCCAGCAATATCCCAACAGAGTTTTTCACAGATCTCGAAATAACAATACTCAACTTCATATGGAAAAACAAAACCCCAGGATAGTCAAAATCATCCTGTACAATTATGGTGATATTTTATTTGTGTTGAAATGTGATTTTGTTTATATGTTAATAAATAAAGTTGCCTGGGGATCAGAGCTAAAAGCAAGCAATTTAGTAGGAGTCTGGCAGTGGTGGCACACGCCCTTAATCTGATCACATGACAGACGGAGTCTCTGTGTGGTCAGGGACGTAGCCAAGTGGTGACACGAACTTTTAATCCCAGTACCAACCATAGAGACCTTGAGGTCTGTAGAGACAGGCAGTGATGAGGAAGTCATGGGGTTGGGTTCAGAGCCAATGAGAAGGCAGAACAGAAAGACAATAAAACGACAGTCACACAGGAAGAAGTTCTCTCTTTCTCTGAGGAAGCAATGGCAGTGAGGGATAAGCTAAAGGCTATTTGTTAGTGCTTTGATCTCTTGGGTTTTTAACTCTATATTTGGCTCTGTGTTTCTTATTTAATAAAACCATTTAGAATTTCATCTACATACAGTAAAGGAACTTCCAGAGGTATCACGATCCCTAATCCATCTCTATTATAGAGCTATAGTAGCAAAAACAGCTTGGTGTTGGCATACAAACAGACACATGGATCAATGGAATTGAATAGAAGATCCTGACATTAATCTGCACACCCATGGACACCTGATTTTTGACAAAGAAGCCACAGTTGCACAACGGAAAAAAAGAAATCATCTTCAACAAATGGTGCTGGCATGTCAAAATGTAGAAGAATGCAAATAGATCCATATCTGTCACCATGTACAAAACTCAAGTCCAAATGGATCAAAGGCCTCAATATAAGTTCAGTTACACTGAACCTGATAGAAGGGAAAGTAGGAAGTAGTCTTGAACACATTAGCAAAGGAGATCACTTCCTAAATACAACACCAGTAGCACAGATACTGAGAGCCACAATCCATATATGGGACCTCTTGAAACTGAGAAGCTTCTGTAAGGCAAAGGACAGGGTCTATAAGAAAAAACTACAACCTACAGAATGGGAAAAGGACTTCAACAATACGACATCTGATAGAGGGCTGACCTCCAAAATATATAAAGAACGTAAAAAACTAGACATCAAAATAACAAACAATCCAATTAAAAGATGGGCTACATTTCTAAACAGAATTCTCAACAGAAGAATCACAAATGGCTGAAAGACATTTAAAAAACTGCTCAACATCTTTAACCATCAGGGAAATGCAAATCAAATGACTCTGAGATACCATCATACACTTGTCAGAATGGCGAAGATAAAAAAACACTGAGGACAGTTTATGTTGGAGAGAATGTGGAGTAAGGGGAGTACTCCTCCATTGCTGGTGGGAGTGCAAATTTATACAGCCCCTTGGAATATCAGTATGGTTACTTCTCAGAAAATTGAGAATCAATTTACCTCAAGACCCAGCAATACTGTTCTTGGTCATGTACCCAAAAGATGATCAACCTTACCACAAGGACACTTGCTCAACTATGTTCAAAGCAGCCTTATTTGTAATAGCCAGAAACTAGAAGCAACCTAGATGCCCTTCAACAGAAGAATGGTTAGGAAAATGTGGTACATTTACACAATGTAGTATTGCTGAGCTGTAAAAAACATTGACATCATGAAATTTGCAGGTGAATGGATGGAAATAGAAAAATATCATCCTGAGTGAGATAACCCAGTTCCAGAAAGATAAACAAGGTATGTACTCAATTGTAAGTGAATAGTAGATGTAGAGCAAAGGATAACCAGGCTACAATCCACAAGCCCAGAGAAGGTAGGAAACAAGGAGGATCCTAAGGGTGACAAGCATGAATCACTCTAGGAAGGGGAAATAGTTAAGATATCCTGGTTAAACTGGGATTGGCTGAAGTAGAAGAGGGAAATGGATGAGGGATGAGAACATGAGGGATCAGGATGGCTGAGTTGGGGGAGGGGTGGAGAGGGAGAGCAATGAAAGACTATCTTGACAGAGGGAGCCATTATGGGGTTATGGAGAAACCTGGTGCTAGGGAAATTCTCAGGAACTCGTAAGGATGACCCCATCCTATATTCCTAGCAATAGTGGAGAGTGTGCCTGAGCTGGCCTTCCCTTGTAATCAGATTGACTGCTATAATTATCTTCATAGTATCCTTACCTAGTAACTGATGGAAGCAGATGCAGAGATCCACAGCCAAGCACTGGGCTGAGCTCCTGGAGTCCAGTTGAAGAGAGGAAGGAGGGACTATATGAGCAAGCAGGTGGGGGTGGGGGTGGGGTTGTCAAGATCATGTTGGAGAAACCCACAGAGACTGCTGACCTTAGCTAGTGGGAGCTCAGGGACTCGACTGACAGCTGGGGAACCTGCATGGGACCAAACTAGGCCCCCTGAATGTGGGTGACAGTTGAGTGACTTTATCTGTTTGTAGGGCCCCTGGCAGTGGGACCAGGATTTAATCCTGGTGCATAAATTGGCTTTTGTCGGAGCCCATTTCCTATGATGGGATACCTTGCTCAGCCTTGACATAGTGGGGATAGGTTTGGGCCTGTATAAACTTGGTATGCCAGATTTTTTGACTCCCCAAGGGAGGCCTTATCCTCTCTGAGGAGTGGATAGGGTGTGGGAAGAGGAAGAGGTGGGGGATGATGGGAGAAGGGGAAGGAGGGGGAATTTTGGTTGGTATGTAAAAATGAAAAAAAAATTAAATAAAACAGAAAGAAAAAAATAAGAGATGGAATGAAGTTACTTTGCATGATGTCTTGACGTGGAAAGTTGTAAGATAATTTTATTGCATACAAAAGAAAGTCATATAAGATTGAGAACAGCTAATTTTTATGTGAGAAATGTCAATTTATGAACTAAATAACATGAATGAGTTTTATTTCTATAAAAAGAAACTGAGATAATCATCCATAAAAAAACAGAAATGACAGGTGTTAGTTGTGAAAACATTTGAATTTTGGGCACAGGTTTTCCACATGCCACACAACCTAGTATTTTCATCATATGAGTAGATTTGTTCTACATCTTTCCATAAATTTCAAATCATTAATTATTTTCCCTAGATCAATTTGGCCATTGAATGAATAATTTGACTAAATTTATATTAATTCTGTTAAACACAGCTTCACAAAAATTAATGGTCTTCAGAACAAGAGGACAGGGTGATACGGCAAGTATAGAAAATGAAAAACCTTTCAAATAATGCTCACTTAATCTTCTGAAATTTAGTTGTGGCCTAGCAAATTAAAACAACTGTGCAATAAGCAAATTCAGTAAACATGGCAAGGTAATGTGTGTATACACCAGGCATCACAATATACAAAGCATTGAGTATTCACAGACAGAACTGAGGAAGAGCCCATGAATTTGGTTCTTTTTTATTAAAATTAGATATTATTTATATTTTATATGTATGTATGTTTTTCAGGCATATATGTTTGTGCACTTTATGAGTGCTTAGTGGCGTTGGAGGCTAGAAAAAGGCGTCAGATTCCCTTGAGTTGGAGCTACAATTGATTTTGGAACATCATGTGGGTGCTAGGAGCTGAACTTTCGTCCTCTGCAAGAGCAGTTAGTGATCTTAACCAGTGAACCATCTCTCCAGCCCGTGACTGTTCTTAAATTACTGAGCTCCCCCGAGTCCGGTAGAAAAGAGGGAGAGAGACTATATAAGCAAGGGAGCATCAAGATCATGACAGGAAAACACACAGAGACAGCTGACCCGGGAGCTCAGGGATTCTGGACCGACAGCTAGGGAGCCTGCATGGGACCTGCCTAGGCCCTCTGTATATGCGACATTTGTGTAGTTTGGTCTGTTTGTGGGGCCCCTAGCAGTGGGACTCAGATCTTTCCCTGGCACAGGAGCTGGCTTTTTGGAACCTATTCCTATGGTGGAATGCTTCTCTCAGCCTCGATGCAGTGAGGAGGAGCCTGGTCCTATCTCAACTTGATAAGCCATGCTTTGTTGACTCCCATGGAGGCCTTACTATTTCTGACGAGTGGATGGGAGGGTAGAAAGGAGGTGTGGGGGAAGAGGATGGGAAGAGGGGAGGGAGGGACACTGTGGTTGGTATGCAAAATACATTTTAAAAAAGTATTAAAAATTAATTTAGAAAGTTTGGTAATCCATTGTGAAGTTTTCACTGAAGAGAAATAAACAAGAGATGCTTCCTTAAAAAACTTCTTTGGTTTGAAACACAGCCATTATTTAGAATGTAATATCTCTAGCTATTTGATATTTCTGTTATGGAATTGTGCTGTTTTTCATTATCAATAGTAATAGGGAGCATTTTTGTTATCACCTGACTTGGTATTCCTCCAGTGGGTTCTAAATTCTAAACGTTATTGTCCAATAGAAATAATAAGTAGAGAACTCTGGCAAGTAGGAATTGTTTTCATAGTTTATTGCAAGTAGCCTCCACATTTATGCTCAAGATGTGTCTGCTTTGAATAAGGGCCAACAGTCTTCCTTTGAAACAAAAGGAATTCAGACATTTCTCTCACCATCCCACCTCAAGGGAGAAAGTGTAGGCAGCAAAGAACAGTTTCTGAGAGTCACAAAGTTGCCAGCATAGACACTGAATGAATAACCATTTTCTTTTGTAAGTAAATTAGGGAAAGCTTCGCACTCTAGCAATACAATTAGAGGCAGCTTGTGTTTAAATATGAGTTTGGAAACACTAAAGCACTGAATGATTTTACTTAAAAAAATAGCCATTTTTCTGATCACAGACTCATAGCAATTTCTAAAAGCATTGACAAAAGAAAAAAGTCCCTAAACCAAAGCAGATTGCATTTCTATTTTATTTATCTAAAGGTTTAAATTGATCATGCTAGGTAAGAATTGTTTTGTTAGCAGTTGACAATTTTATTTAATGTGCTGTTATTTTATCCTGAATGTTATGTAATTACTGAAATCAGCCAAAATGGCTCACGGGTTTGTGAACAGATTTTGAGAAGAGTTCTTCTTGAGCTTGAGTTCTGAGTCAGGGACTCTATGCCTGTGTTGCCCTCTACTGTTTAGAGACGCTCTTCAGCCATCTATCCATACTCCATACTGTTCCACTTCAATATATATATACTGATAATTGTCACCTTCAAATTTTCTCATCTGCCTAGGAAAGCATACTGTTCAAATTGATTCCAATGACACAATATGACACAATTTCTGGAGTTATTTTGGTTTTATTTATCATCTTATTTTTTATACATAAAAATATTATTGTTAATATGTTTCATTAGAGTCCTAAATTTTAGTTCACAGTGTCACTCAGCTGATGATAAAACAATACTCTTTTTTTTTTTGTCATTTGCCTCAGCAGAATGCCGAATGCCATTTATTGAAAGAGGACGGGAAACCTTAAATACAGGTTTACAGGGAGAAAAAAAAAACTGAGAAATTTATAATTTGTGAGTTCGAGGCCAGCCTGGTCTACAAAGCAAGATCCAGGAAAGGTGCAAAGCTACACAGAGAAACCCTGTCTCGAAAAACAAAACAAAACAAAACAAAACAAAATATACTTCTTAAATGTATATAGGTATGTTCAAACATGCATTTACAAATACAGCTAAGTCTTTTTTTAATCTTTATTAACATCCTGCTATTGCACAATTTTTGAAATTTTCATTACAGGCATTTATTAACCATGTAGAACAAATCTTATATTGTTATTGAAAGTATTCCTTTGTTATTTTAATTTATCAATTATAGGTTGCTATTTGAACTTCTAGGGAAAAATTATATTAAATTGAAATCCCATCAACAATCCAAAAGCAGTACCCCTTTCTCATAGTTCTGGAACATGGAAAGTCTGAGATCATGGTTCTAGTAGCTCTGCCGTGTTTTAAGTACCAACGTACTGGACCACAGATGATACTTTACTGTGTCTTCATAAGTTGAAATGAACTTCTTAGATGCATTTTTAAAGCACAAACATCATCCCTGAGATCTGTACCCTTATGACCTAATCTTTTAAAGAGTACTACTTCCTGAATCCTCTCACTTAGACAAATAAGGTTTCAATACATGATGTTTGAGAAATATGAATTTCCAACAATATCATCAACATATACGGTAATGTCATATTACTGAGTGATGTTTTTATGGTCAATGGCAGACTGCTTAAATAGTGGTGTTCCCATAGGATTAAAATGGAGCTGAAGAATTCCTATCACTTAGTGATTCAATATCTATTGATATTGGTCACATTTTTGTGGTCATGATGGTATAATCAGACCTACTATACTGACATTCATATATCATAGTATAGATATAAGTACAGTATATAATACTTGATAATAAATGACTTGTTATTGGTTCATGTACTTAAAATATTTATATCATTATTTTATTGTTTGTCTGGTAGTTATATAAATCATTCTAAGTCCACAAGCTATGCTACAAGCATCTTGTTTAATGGCTACCTTAATTCCAAAAAAAACTGATTAATTTCTCCCTCAGAAGTCTAGCTCTTGACCATGCATGCTGCAATACCTGCTTTCCAGGAAAAATATCTGTTGCAATAGTGGCATGAAAATTATGGGATAACTGACCAAATTCTGATTGAATTCGAGGTCTGTTCCTCAAATTCAAAGAGAAAATTTTGCTTAGTTCTGTAGCCCTAGTCAAAAATCTATGGCTGGGGAAGTTATCAGCCCTGTGGTAAAACCATCAACTATTGTTTTGCTTAATCACATGTTGTTGAAGTGTCTCTTAAATATTTATGTTTGTACTTACAGACCCAATCTATTAGATGTTCCTCACTCCCACTAGTGGACTGCATCTTCTCGATGAAGAGATACTTAGTCAATGGGCTAAGAATATGAGACTCAGCACTCTACTCTAGAGAAGGATAAACCTACCACCAACAAGGATCAGTCAGCATCATGGAAGCAGAGACAAGAAGAATTTAAGAGCTGGAGTATGATGATGAGTGCTGTGAAATGCTGTTTTTCTAGACATAACATGGTCATCACAGTCATGTACTCAGGGCATCTGTGATTACTTGTACAAGGCCTGCACTAGATCAAGAGAGCCATTCCTGAAACTGATGGACTACATTATCTTCAGGCCCTAATCTTTACTGAGAAGGAGCTATTGGTAGTGGATAGTTGCTTGGGAGGGAGATCCACTCTTCAAAGCATAAGTGGCCAATGGTAGGTTTCTTGTATTTCCATGGATGGTACCACATCCATGAGCAGTTTTAACCAGACTTAGTGGGCTCTAAAAATAAAATCATAGGGAATTGAGAGGAGAGTGTGGTGGATAGGTAAAGATGGGAGGTACACATCAAGTGGGAGACCTTAGAGGTTTTGGAGTGGGAAAGGAAAGAGGTAAATATGATGATATTTCATTATGTACATGCATGGAATTCTAAAAAGTATGAAGTACATTTTATAATGATCAAGTAGCTCTGGACATGGGTCCTACCTAGAGTGTTGTAATTACACTCCATTGGATAAAATGATATTCCCAAAATACCAATTGCAAACAATTTCTTATTGAGGGATGGGTATGAAAACAAACTCAAATAAAAAAATAAAGACAAATTTAATAAAAGAAAAACTGAATCATTGGCAACAACATGTAAGGTACCTTACTTGATGTTTGCGCTCTGATAATGTGTAATAATGAATTTCTCATAGAGTGACTGATAATTATATGCCCTGCACACATAAGCTTATGGTATTGTGATCATTCTTATTTGTCATCATTCCTTTGTCTCTATATGGCTCACATAAAGCCTTATCTTCAGGTTTGATGTAAGTAGATAATTCACATCTTATAGAGAAAAATGATTGTATCAAGACTATACATTCCAAGATAGTGAAAGCAAATCTAAACCACACCAAAAATTCCTTATAAAGCCTTACTTTAATTAGAATCCATCCATTCTGCATATGGCTCAAATCAAATCAGTATTTTTAAATGAATTCAATCACATAAAATAACTTAGGAGCTTTAGGGCATTTGCATCTCTTGCTCTAAGGCCTCTCTACCATGTCTCACATAATGTCATCATCAATAATGTTCAAACATATGGTTCAGTCCCTTCATTCTACTAATCAGTAGCATAATTGATTTGAAGGCATTCTAAGAAAAGGTTTGATGGCGTATTTTGTGCACATTATTTCGGGTATTTTTTTATCTGTTCTCTTAGTAGTACATCTCTATTTTATCTCTTTTCAATCGGATTTTGTTTTTGTTCTCAGTCCAGTTTTATTGTGATTCATGGTGCATATCTAACAACTCTTTTCCTGGAAGTTGAAAACTCCTTGAAATCATTACCCCTCGGTTTACATCAGAGTCTTAGGCTATATGATCTTCAGGCCTTATTCCTTATTGAGTGAACTTTACCAGTGGATAGTTGCTGGGGATAGTTTTCAGTTAGTTATCCAAACTAGTTTAGAAGAAAACTGAAACTTAGGAAGCTTCACTGAGAAAAATTTTCTCTGCATCTTTCTTCTTTTAAGGATCCAGCAGCCTAGAGTCTGGGTTTACAGTTACTGTTGGTCTACTATTTATGAATTAAGTATGTTTTGTATCATGGAGCCAAACCTCATTAAGTCAGAGAGGAAGCAGTGCATTACATCATGATGTCAGACCTGTGGATGGTAGCAAAATGAAGAGTTTCACACTATTGATTTGATACAAAGAATTGCAACACATATGAAGTTTCTTCTTGCAAAGACATTTTATGTGCTCTTGTACAGAACTCTACCACTCTAAAACACTGTTCCACTCTTTGTGGGTCATTAATGGATTAAAAATTCCTAGGTATGGCAAGTTTTAAAGGACAAAAAAGGAATTTCAAAATGAAAATTGATCATGTACAGACACTGGGGTCAAGTAATTTTTTTCACACAATGTAATTTTTCTGAAGTTTGAATGTCAGAACCAAGGTTAAAATATGTGACATCTGATAACATATACTTAAGACCTATAGTTGAGGAGGCCCAGCCAGTTTGATCCCCAAGGCTCTATGGTTAGCCAACTTAACCAGCTTGGGGAGATTCAGGGCATTGACAGAATTTATGTCAATAAAAATTAAAAACATAAATAAATAAACAGATGGAAACTAAGAAGCAATGCCTGAGCCCTTTCCTCTGGCTGAAGCCCTGCCCTGCAGCTCTCATCAAATAGCATATTAAACTTGCTTTGTTCTAAGCAGTGTGCTGGCTATTGTTAAGCAAAAATTATCATGTTTAATTGGAAATAAATTTCTATGTGAATAAAGCAGAAATAGGAAAAAATGATTACATGCTGTAATATACAATGTTGTCCAGAGAAGAATTTAATTTGGTTCTCTTATTCATTTGCCAATTTTTTAAAAAAATTAAAAAAAATCATATTGAGTGAGATAGCCCAGGCCCATAAACTCTCACACACACAAATATAAATGTTGTGTGTTCTCTCTGAGCTCTGAGCTCCATGTCTCTATGTATTAGTACATAACTAGAACTAACTGCAAAAGCAGGAAAATATAAAGGAACCTCTGGGGCTAAAGTATAGGGGAGGAATAAAGGGAGAATCACAGGGTACAAGTAATCTAAGGGGAAATGGGAAAATCAAGAGGAAGGCTCAAAATAGAGAAATGGGGGGATAAATACAAAAGACTAAGGGAGGATAAAAAACTAAAAGAATAATGTCTGAAAAGTCATAGAGAATCATATTATTAACTATCTACCTAAAAATATATAAAACACATAGCCATATATAAATATGTATATGTAGTTTAAATGAAAAATTTCCTTCTGTACTGATAATGGTTCTCTAAGACCCTAATAAGAACACCTGCCGAAATCCTCAACTACAATCATGAGAAACTCTCTTCTGTGTAGTGGGTCATGGCTGTTCAAGAGGATCCTAAACCATACAGGGTATTGCTATTATCCTTGGTTATCCCCTGAAAGGTACAATGTAAGTCCCTATTGCTGAAGACCCCATGCATGTCAGACACAGCCCAGAGACCCCTGAGTTGCTACTGACCTGAATGCCCCCTAAGGACTACATTCACTGTATCAGAAGATACTATGAAACCCTCTAAAGAAAGGGAACAACCAATAGTCTTACACAACTATGACGTCTATGGACCACAACAAGGACAAACAAGAATCTAAGACCCTAAAGGTTTAGTGTTGGCATTCATAACTTAACAGTGGCCAAAAACTCTCTTATTGGACTCAAGATTACCTCATCAAGAGTAAAACCATGCCTGGTACTAGAAATGTAGCCAATGACCCTGGGGTAGTAAAGTCATGCATCTTGGAGGAGAACCTACAGTCACCCTTTATTAAACCAAAATAATCCCTAACTTCATTCTTTACACTCACAGATAAGTGCTGTTCTCACCCTTGTTGAGGAAACATCTCTTCGCAAGAGACAGATATTGTCACAGAAAACTATAACTGATCAAAATGCAGAGTTTTGTATCCCAGTCCCAATTGATGCATCTATAACACAAAACCTGCATGTAAAGCTTGGGATCATTCTGGAACAGGTGGTAGGAAGATTGTAAGAGCCAGAGGAATAAGGAGTTTGATGTGAGACTTCGTTTCCTAGAAATGTCCAAAGCTACACACATGTAGTCTGACCGACATGAGTGGTTAAATATGACCTGACCAAAGACAGCGGTAGACATACTAAAGTAGATGAGGGAAAGCTCACAAGGCCTTATTCCAAGACAAAGAACTGCAAGCAACTCAGGAATGATGAGAGCTAGATAAACAGTCTTCGCTAAGGAATAGCACATCAATTGGTTATCTATACCAAATTATCAGCCCTGAACATACATACATATAAATATATACATACATACTATACAGACTGAGCAGGTTGTATTTATATATTTAAGAATATTATATATATGAAGAATCATACATGAAAAAATATATCACAACAATTAATTAAAAGGTGATCATCAATATTAAGGAGGGGAAAAGAGTTATATGAGAGGGTTTGGAGGGAGGAAGGGAAGGGCAAAATTATGAAATTATATACAATGTTAAAAAAAATCAAGAAAAAAATGTTAGTTCTGGCATACGAAAATAAAGAATATAGTTTTCAAAATTAATAGGAGAAAGAATACTGAATTAAGAGTTAAAAATCTGATGTATCACTTCTGTCTCATACACCAGCTGTGCAAACTGAAGGAAGTGGTTTGGATGGTCTCAGTACATTCTACTGTGCATATGTAATTTTAATGCTATAGGCGACACACCAACATTTGATTAATGTCAGGTCTGAATTTGAGCAAGCTCACTAGACATCTATTATATTAATATCACTAAATTTGCATTTCAAGTTTAAAAGCCTAATTAAGATTAACTGTTTTGAGCTTGGACAGAATATGAAGCTGAATTGAATGACATTAGTCATAGTTTGGGTCCAAGAACAAACTCAGCCACTAGTTAAGTTAATGAATAAAAGAAATTAAAATCAAGTCCCAAGAGTGAGTAATATATATATAATATATATAATATATATACACATTTAGTGCATATATTCAATAAATTGGTCATATGCAGTTTTATTACGAATCTGCAAAATAACAGTAATTAATAATGAAAATATGTCAACTTAATAAAGATTTATTTTAAAGTTAAAATGGATAGCTACATTTTAAAGTACTGTGCAAAATGGTTTTAAAATACTACCAGTGAAGGTTATTTTGGGATGCCTTTCAACTGTCTCAACCCAATTCCAAAGGATTAAATTTAATTCATTCACAAATTCAGTTACAAAATTTGTTACAATTAAAACTTGTATGGAAATAATTACACACAAGTACCACTGAGGCAGGTTCTCCCTTGATAGCTACAGCACTCTGGAGATTAGTATGTATTCAAAGTTAGCCTTGAACTTGTACCAGTCTTCTTGACTCAGCCTCCTATGCACTGGGATAAGTTTCCATCCCACCACACACAGCACACATGTTTATCAGCAAGGTTTTATTATTTTTTATGTCTTTTACGTGTTCTTCATTTTCGATATGTATGGTGATCTATGTTGTCAGTAATGGTAGAATCTCTGTGGGACACAAAGCAAAGGGGTGTTAAATACTTGGTCCATTCAATTGACCAAAGGAGACTCTAACAACAGACTCTCCTCACAGTTGGACTTCGTGCTGCTGTGAAAGGTGCTCTAAACATCCAGATCTACTTGGATTTTGTACACAAAGCAATTGATCAGAGCTTGTAAAGAGTGTTCTTAGCTGTCCTCCCAGAAGCTTTCTGTATTCTCGTTTTGCATTCAGGCAATCTTAAGCTCTTGCTAAAGCAGATGGATCAGCAGTCTCTGATTGCACAGGAGAGACTTCTCGTCCAATCCACAAGAGAGAAAAACCAATACCTGCAGATTAATTATTTTACTTTTCATTTACTCTTTAAAGAAATTTTCTTGCATATGTTTTAGTTATTGTAAATTATTTTTGCTGCATTTTGATGGGCATGAGTTTTGGCACTCCTGTGCTTGGCCACTAACAAATTCTTTGGAGATTTTTCATGTATCTTTGGCTAGCTTTCTGTAAAATGACTGTTTTGTATGTCCATTGTTCAGGAAGTTGTATTATGTGATTTAAAAAATATAAACTGCCCAACACCATATCTTTTATAAGTATTCTGAAAATACCAGCTCATTTGTATCTAACTTAAATGTCTTCAGTTTTCTCTGAATAAATGTGGATTTTCTCACTTGTTTGTCAGTGCTAGGATTTTAAACCAGAGCCATGTGTCATCCACACTTTAAGCATTGGACTACTGAGCTAAATTCTGGCCCAACTTTCTACTCTTTAAATAGGTCAAAATCAACAATGTTATTGGCACTTAGAAGAAAGAATTAAACTTCTCACAAAATATTGGTGCCATGATGTAGTGACTAATGCTGTTTAAAATCTCACAGCTTCTCCATGCTTTTATAAGTGGGTATGTTCTTATTAAAACAGGTTTTGAAAGGCAGGAAAGCAATTTTTCCTCTTGATCATTCATTCACTATTTTGTAAATGAATAAAAAAATGATATAATGGAAAATCTGATCCTTATATTTAGAGAATATCCAACATTTAAAATATAACATTTAATTCTTGACTTTCCATGTAAAACAAAACAAACAAAAATAACCCTTTTCTTTCTTTTGTAAGGATAGCAAAAGAAAGTCAATTAAAATGTAGCATAACACTATCATAAATACATCATTGAGAGTATCTAACATATAAAATATATTCATCATGCCACTCTAGTTTTCTTTCATGGAAACGGAGAAAAGCATATAATTGTCAAAGATTAAAAAAACACAAAGAATAGTAACATTTCTCTATTCAAACTCCAACTGAAGTGTAGAACTGAATAAAAATTTTGGAAACAAAGATTTTTTCACAAAGAACATATGCCTTCAAAATTACGTCTGGCAGTGAAAGAATTTTTACAGACATCAGTGAGACAATAGATGCAGTCTTAGTATAATTCTGTTTAGTGTCTGGTTCCGGTAAATATAACTGTACTTGATTGGAAGCTACTATTAAACTCACAGACAGAGGAGGGAAGATATGCCGAAAGTGTGCCTAGCGTGAAACATTTATATTTTCCCAAGACTCAACTTCTCTTAAAAAATGTTATCACATACACCAAATTTTTACTTCCATGCAATATGACAGGCTAACTTGGGCACCTTGGGGGTATTTTCCTCCAGCACCACAGAATTTATGCCTTGTCTAGGTTAAATAATTCAAATCTTAACATTTAATTCTTATGAAAGGCAGGTCAGGCTATTGCCAAACTATTGGTTGCGCTGCACAAACTGATAGTGAGGCATTATTGCTGAAGATAATACCTATAGACTCATTGAATAGAGAAGTTGAGTTGACATCTAACTAGAGACTTCAGTCTGCTGATTATTGTTCATGATGCTGGAAGGTTATCTGCATGCTACCAAAAGAGAAATGTAAATGCAAATTAGCTACAAATAAAAAAAATTGATATAATGGAAAATCTGATCCTTATATATAGAATGGCCACCTGTCTGTATAAAATTGCTGGTGCAATAGTAGCACAAATCTTGTCGGTAACCAACCACTATCTGATTGGATTTAAGGCCCACTCCATGAGATTGAACCTTTTCTGACACTGCTCAGGTATCCAAGAGCTTAAGATCAGATAGGCCAGGAATCTAGGGGAAAACCAAATACTATTGTTCTACTGAAGAAACACAGCCATAAAATTACCTCTAAATGGCATTCTTCTATACTCATAGTTCAGTGTCTCAGTCATCGAGAATCAGAAAACTTTCCTCCTGCAGTATATAGGAACTAGTACAGAGAACAACAATTGAACAATGTGCAGAGAATGAGAAACCTTGGGACACTTGTTCTCAAATGGGATGTCTCCATTAAACCCTTTCCCTCAGGCCTCAAGGAACTATGAAGAAGAGGAGGTGGGAAGATTGTAATAGTCAATGTGGATGGAAGATACCAAGGAAACAGTACCTTCTAGACAGAACAGAACTGAAGTATTTATAAATGCATAGAGATTGTAGCAGCAGGGCCTGCACAGGTCCCAAACAGATGGGCTCTCAGCACTGAGAAGGGAACTGGACAAGGGCCCCCATCTCTAATCCATAAGCTATCTCCAATTGTCAGCTGCTCGTGAAGGAAACTTTGGTTTTCTCCAGTGGAGTCTCACTGGGTATACAAACCACACTTAAGGGACATACCATGTCTATCAGTGTATGGCCAACATAAAACTAACTCAATGGCATTTTTGGAGATGTTTTGTCTCATAATGGGTTTTTTTTGGACTTTTTTTTTAACCTTACTTGTCTTTTGTATATCTACTATGGTTTCCAATTTTGTGGTTTTATGGTATGTGTGTGTATTTCTTGTGCTTTTTCTTTTTTCTGCTTTTATTTTATTCTTTTTATTGCTTGTTTGTTTTCTGAAAAAAAAGAGAGTTAAAGAGGCATCAAATTGGATGGGGAGGAGATGAGTGATGGTAAACTGTGATGAAAATGTACTCTATGAAAATAAAATTATTTTCAATAAAAAAGCAAGTCATGTTGGTGATTTAACACATTCCTTAGTTGATATGAAGATAATGTTTAGTCTTTCCAAATATTTGAATCTTAATATGTAAAATGGTTGCATAATCCTTCCTATACTGTTCTGTAAAAAGGAACAGAGAAAATGTACATAAACAATGGAGGCCCATGACTGGCAATGACTGGCTAGTACGTGAATAAACACAAGCCTGATTCACCTGATTGATAAATGAGGCAAAGTTACAGGCAGAACTATTTTCACATGTTATTTTCAATATTTCTTTTTTAAGCTGGTGCAGCTTGGTCTCTATTGTCAATGCCTGCTACTTCCCTTCTCACAGTTTCTGCTTCCCCATTGTCTGGATATACTATGAAAGAATCTCTCTCCTTGGGATAAGCATTTCTTGATTTTATTTTGACTTAATTCTTCAACTAGTTTTTGGTGATATTTTAATTGTGCTCTAACAAATAAAAAGCTTGCTTAGGGATCAGAGAAAAAAGCCAACCACCATATTAAACAGAGAAGTCAGGCAGTGTTAGCACACACTTTTAATCTTAGCATTCAGGAAGCAGAGATTCATCAGGATCTCTGTGAGTTCAAGGCCACACTGGGAACAGAGCAAGGTATGGTGGCACATGCCTTTAATCCCAGCACTAGTTAACCACAGAGGTTTGGAGATCTATACAGATAGACAGGAAGTGATAGAGCTGAATGGAAAGAGGAGTGATGTAGCTGGGTGGAGAGAGGAAGTAAGATGGCAGGGCACAGAAAAGTATATAGGCATGAGTATATAGGAAGTAGCTCTCTTGGGCTGAGGATTTCCTAGTAAGAACTTGTGGCTGTGGCTTATTGTATCTCTCTGATCTTTCAGCTTTCACCCCAATATCTGGCTCTGGGTTTCTATTAATAAGACCATTTAGCAATTTGTGTTACACTAGTTTGACCTAATTGTATTCCGAGAATGTTCTTGTTCTTAAAAGATTTCTTCTTTATATTCTTCCTTTTTTTGCTGTCTATTTTTCTTTGAAGATAAAATAGTTGTGCTAACTCTAAAATCCATGTCAAGTATTACTTATCCAAAAAGCTTGGAACCAGAAGTGTTTCATTTGAATTTTGGAAGGTTTTCATTCACATAGTTAAGTATCTTATGGATGGGACCCAAATGTAAACATGAAATTCACTTGAGTCTAGTGCATGTCCCATATACATACCTTAAGGAGATTTAGAAAATGGTTTTTATTGTTTTTATATTGTAGAATTTCTTACTTGGAAAGTGTCAGGTTCTGGATCATTTCAGATTGCTGGTTTAAAGATATATGGGATCTAGTTGAGACTGACCTGAAAGTTTTGGTGCTGTTTCTGAGGACTGGTTTTCATAGTATTGGAAGTTAGGATGGAAGCTGCCAGAAATGAGGTGCAATTGTTAGTCTTACACATCTATAAAGCCTGTGAACCACAATGACTGGCTCATCAACATACCGCCAATGGTGTATAGTGACACTTATCTTGGGTGTAACTAGTGCTGTTTGTTTCAACTTAAGGAACACTCAATAGGAGCAAAATCATGCATGGTACTGTAAACCTAGTCAACTATGTCTGACTAGAGAAGTCATAGACAGTAGAAGAGAACCTACTACTCCTGTTTTCCTAAACTAATGCAAATTGTAACTCTTACCCCTCATCAAAGAAACTTTTTGTAGTTGATAGGGACCATCACTGAGATCCAAAACTGATAAAAAAAATGCAAAAGACATACATCTGTGGGGTTCTCAACCTCAACTGATACATGTACAACACAACCCTTATACCTAAAGCTCGGGGAAAGTTACTGAATATCAGGTGGAAAGTTTGTAAGAGTCGGAGGACTCGTGTCTTTTGGTATGTAGTGATCCAGAGATAAGTCAGGGGAACACACCCAGGAGCTCTTAACAAGATGGTTGCCTGGACAGGCATGATGAAAGCAGCAGACGCCATTCCAGTGAGGATGAGTAAAATTCCACAAGGTCCTAATCTATGACTACTTAAGTGTTGTTATTGAAATGATACGGGAATTTTTTTTTACCAATTAAATGGTATGATTCACTCCATAAGGAATAATGCTGTAAGAATTATTCATTAGAAACATTCACAGAACAGTTTCAAGCTCTCTATCATCTTTCATATTATTTGTATTATTTTTGAGATAGTGATAAAATTACCTTATTCCTCATTTCTTTTTTCCCCTCAAAAACCACCCATACACCCCTTGTTGCTCTCTTTCAAACTCATGTCCTCATTTTCATCTATATACATATGTATTTCTAAATGTAACCTATTCAATCTATATAATATCATTCATATGCATGTTTTCAGATCTGTCCATCTAGTAGTGGATTACCAGTTTATGTGCTCTTCCTTAGGGAAAACTATTTTTCCCAATCTCAGTATTCCTTAGTTGCCTGCAATTTTTTTGAGTAGATTTGAAGCCTGGTGGTCTTCGTCCCATCCATTTTGCCATTTCTATTGTTGTCCTTGTTCAGCTCAACTATTAACACTCTTAAAAAACTATATTACATGTAATATATATATATATATATTGTAAATATAGTTTTTAAATCTGAGCTGACAATGCCGTTCTAATACCCAAGGAGCACCTGCCAAAACCCCTAACACCAGACATGAGAAGCCCTTCTTTGAGCTGCTATTGAAGACTGTTGAAGTACTTCCAAAATACTGCAGATTACTATTGCCCTTTGGTGACTCTCAAAAGTGAAAAGTATTGCTGAAGACATTGTGCACTTCAAACACAAGGTCAAGAGTTCCCTGAACCGAAATTGACATGAATGCTTCCTCTCTGAGGACATAATTTCAAGGTACCAGAGGGTGTCATACAATCTTCACTAAGAGGAAAAATAAGCAACAGTCCTACTTAATTATGATGTCTATGAACCACAGCAATGACATACATGGCATTCAACCCTAACACTGTAGTAGTGGTATGCATACCTTGGCAGTGACTGACTCACAGCTAATTTGACTTAAGGCCCATTCAAAAAGTGAACTGGTACTAGGAACCCATCAAACTATCTCAGGCTAATAAATCATGGATTTTGGAGGAGAACCTCTACTGTCTTTTGTTTTTTTTTTTTTTTAAAAAAAAGGGCATCCCCTGTCATACTATGAAGAAACAATCAAAGTCCCTACTATTTCATAGTGTATGAAGAACCACCTCCACACTTACAGTAAAAAGGAGAATAAAAACTGCATACAGGAAATACAGTGATTTATCCATTAAGACATTACCAATATAAACTATGCTGTTCACTTCTGAGTCACTTTTTATCAGCAATATACTCTTGCAGAAGATTGCTGAGATTTACAGGTATATTGCAGACAAGTGTTTCATGAGCCCTCTTTCTCTGCATTGTCTTCAGATAAGAAAATCACATTTTATTTACACTTACTGTTACTGAAAGATCTATTCCTTGAATTTGTAAGACTGTTGCTTACTTGAAGTGCTTATTATTGTTTGAAAGTGGCATACCAAGTAGTTGAATATCCAGTCTTTTAATTTTATAATTAGAATGCATTCAAGATATGCTTTTCAGTTTTCCTAATGCCCTAAACACTAAATTGGAATGCATTCTGAAATTATGCATTAAACAAAAAAATCTTTGAATTAGTAACTTAAAGTTTAGCTTTATACACCAAGGAGTTTTACTCATTAGCAGGTAATTTAAATTCTTTCTTCTACTCACCCCTTTACTATAGGGAATGTTAAGCTTGTTTTTCAAATCATTATTTCTGAAATGGGGGAACAAAAATAGCACAGAAATTTATAATTTCAGAACACAGAAAGATCACTTAGGCATGGTGATTCCCCTCTCTGGGCTCCTTGTATAATTTCTTTCCTGTAGTAAGAATGTGAGGTCCATATTGTCACTAACATGACCGATGGGGAGTCTTACACATAGATCTACAAAGACCCTACTTGCATACTTTATTTTCTTTGGCGTTAATCTTCAAGGACTAAAAGAACAATGTATCAAAGACAATATCCTAAAAAATTGAAATCTATTACAGAGTTAAATGATCAGGTTATCTGAGGGGTCACTTTCATGTGAAAACTGTATACAGTTGCTTCTCCTTGTGTTGTATACCTGAATATTAGTATCATATTGTAATCACACAAGCATCATTGGACTAATCCATACTATACCCTTATTTTAAATTAATTACAAATTTAAAAAGGCTTGTTTCCAGGTACAAGAACATTTGGGGTGAGAATTTACCCTATAATATCCCCTAATTGGAGGGAATCATGGAGACAGAGCTTAAATTAAAGGCCATCTGAGGAAGAGTAACAAATTTAACATAGAAGTTTCCTAAAATATATACATGTAAGAAGGTGATATAAATAGAATTATAAAAATTAAATCCTCAAATAATCAGGAAGATAGAACCCCATCTCTTGTCACCAAATGAAGCTTCCAGTACCATGATAGGGTTATATCTAATTAAGTTGTTGTCCAAAGGTGTCTTATGGGACTCTCCAAACAACGCAGACTGTTGCCAAAGCTATAGGTTGTTCTCCATAAACTGATAGCAAAGTTCCGTTGCTTAAGGCATCATCTACATCACTCATTGAACATGGAGAAGTCAAGCTGGTGTCTATATAGAACCTTCACCCATATTTTCTAGCATAACTGGTACAGGAAGGTGCTCCGTACAACACCAAAAGAAAAATGTAAACACCAACCCTGTTACAAGCCCTTTGATCTACAATGCTGTCCTGCCTGAAAGATATGCTAGGGCAATGGTGGGCCAAAACCTGTGAGAGTAACCAACCAATATCTGATTTGACTTAAGGTCCACTCTGTAGTCAGAAGTTTTCCTGTGTCCTGTCTGGTCCTGTAGCCAGGAGCAGCAGTTCCGCAGATCCATTCAGGTGAGAACTCAGAAGCTTCCAGTTTGAGAAAACAAGATCAGCTGAGCAACTGGTGAAGTGAGATTGACTGTGGCTTTTTCTGTCTCTCTGATCTTTCAGAATTTACCCCAATACCTGGCTCCAGGTTTGTTTTTATTAATAAGACCTTTTAAAATTCGTGTTACAGCACTCTAGGACATAGAACCCATACCCAACACTGCTTGGGTGACCAAGAACCAGAGCCTAGATAGCCCAGATATCTAGGGTAAAACCAAATATTATTGTTCATAAAGAACAAAAGTGACAATAAAATGACTCCTACTGACATTCTGCTATACTCATAAATCAGTGCTTTGCTCAGCCATCATCAGAGTAGCTTCCTCCTACAGCAGATGGAAACTAATTCAGAGACCCA
Source organism: Peromyscus nudipes (assembly GCA_902168325.1). NCBI lineage: Eukaryota > Metazoa > Chordata > Mammalia > Rodentia > Cricetidae > Peromyscus > Peromyscus nudipes. The sequence continues at coordinate 29,048 of CABHPH010136003.1, read as the reverse complement.
CAGCCTGACATTATGTAGACAGTAAGAAACATTAGAACACTTAGCCCTAAATGACATGTGTTTATTAAATCTCTCACCTCAAGGATCAGGAATGCCATGGAAGATGAGGTAGGAAATATGTAAGCTTCAGAAAGCATGGAGGACACCAAGCTAACAAATTGCTCTAAATCAACATGAGCAAAGCTCATATGAACTCACTTAGATTTAAGCAGTAGCTACAGAGCCTGCACAAGTCTTCACAATGTCCTCTGTACATTTATTATGGCTTTCTGTTTAGTGGGGTTTTTTTTGTGTGTGTGTATGTGTATTTTTTTTTGAAACTCTGATTGTGTGAACAAGTGAGTCTCTCATTTGTGTGCCTTCTCTTTGGCTTTTTCCTTCTATTTGTCTTGTTCAACTCCAATGTGTTATTTTTTGTTTTATCTTTATCTTATCTTTTATATTTAATTATATTATTGCATTGTTATTATCACTTAAAAATCCATTGTTCTTTTTTTTTTAAGAGAGATACAAAAAAAGAGTGGATCTGGATGAGAGGGGAAATGTGGAGGGGCAGAGACAAGGAAAACAGTAATTAGGATATAACATGTGAGAAAAATATATTTTAAATAAAAACAAGGGGGACATGGAATGAAGCAGTTGTGTAGATAGGTATGGGTAGAGTTGGAAAACTAGTAAAAAGAAAAACCAACAAAATATCAGCTCTGGCTGCTCTGGTAATCAGTAGGACTGAAGATCACATGATACTATCGTTTTCATTGTCAATAGAAGAATTATCATTCTCTTAGAAGCTCAGGGTAATAGTGATAACACTATTAACACAGGCCGCAAAGAGACAGCTCAGTAGTTAAAGACACCTGATGCCAAATCTGACATGAATTCAATCCACACAAACAATATGGTAAAAGGAAAGAACTTGCTTTCTGAAGGTTGGCACAGTAGCACTTATGCATATGCACACACCATAAAATAAATAAACAAAACACCCTAAAGATATTAAACATTTCTGCAGTTGTGAATGGACTCCTAAGCTTAAGAGTCCTTTATAGCAATGACAGCCAATAACCTTCCTTTGCAATAAGTGCATGATTCAGAACTGTTAACATTTCAAACAAATTTAGCATGGATGTTTCCCTCATAGTTGATATAGGAAAAGTGAAGATTAAATTTGCCTTGTGAAGTATTCATAGCATTTACTATCAAGCAGAAAAATACACGATGGAGTGCTTTTCAACTTTGTGCTATGCCAGATATCTGGAGAATACAAAGATAATTTACTGATCTATAAATGCTATGAGTTTTGCTGATGGAATAGCATATTTTGCACAACTAAAGTTCTCACACAAAAATGTACAATTTACAATCACTGTATCCTGCTTTCTCCCTACCAAGTTAATAGTTTTACTCACATGATAAATATCTTTATGTGCTTTTTTGTTCTAATTTATGTATGTTGGCTGTAGATATTAAGTTGCTGAGTTGAGTATTATTCTAAAATTTAAATTTAGAAGCCTAAAAATAAATCATGGTAAGATTCTAAAAGTGTTTAAAATAGAGTAGCTGAAATTCCTATATTTGTGCTTCCATTGAACCAGTCCTCAGTAAATTCTATCAGGTGAGGAAGTTCCTCTTGGCCAGCAAAAGGAAGCAAGTTCTTGTAATTGACCATAATCTATCACTCTTGCTATTCTACACTCTGTTTATCTCACTGGTGTTTCCGGCATGTTAAGTTAGTCACCCTGCCTTCATTTAAACAGGATTCTCAAATTATAATAATAACAGAAAACATCAAATATTCTCTCTAAATTACCAAGGAACAGGATTGAGGCAGTAGCAATCAAAACCTTACTATTTCAACTCAATTATTTCATCTTTATGAAAAATGGTTATCCTTTAATATTGAAACCCCAGTACATTATCTAACCCTATGAGAAATCTGCATTCTACCAGGGTCTTTACTAATTGAATTTTTTTATCAAGCCATATTATAATATTTGTGAATTGTAGCATCAACTCATATTGCTATCAGTCTTCTACCTGCACAACTCACTTCCAAGGCACATACTGAAAAGTGTTCTGACACAAAATTAGTCTTCAACACTGTGGTTCTTACCAATCACCTATAAATAAGCTTTCTTGAGATCCTTTGAGAGAAAATTTATTATGCTTTAGAATTATTGTTCCTGTAATTTTCTCTTCAGCTAGAAGCTACACTACACATCTCAGCTTTGGATATTAATATGCCTGAGCTGATTCCATTATTTCCCTGTTTGTCCATTAGAGCAAGCTTCCATGCCTGAAGAAAGCTTTTGCCAATCTTCTTACCTCTGTGACAATCATCTTTCCTTTTTCCTTGTGAAGTTGCCCTAGACCTGTATGATATTTTGCACAGGGCATCTGACTCATTCCTATGAATCCTTTTTATCTTCTCTCAAGAAGAACCTTGTTTTAGGTTTCACCCAGAAACTCAAAGCATAAGGTGAGCATCCTTTGACACTTTTCTCCTTAGCCGAAAACCCTATTGCTACCTAGTCCATGTTTACATCTGTTATGTCTTCTGCTTATCACAGATTCTTCTTGTCTGTGTGCTGGAATCCTGTCTTTCTTTTGGTTCAAAAAATGTTTCTGCCGTCACCCTCCCACTTTCCTCCTGGGTATCCCAAGTTGTCCCTTCTGCCACTGCCTGTACTTACTCTGAAGAAATTCTAACTCTTACTCATGTTTAAAACAAAAATAGTATTGAGCTTTATATTTTCTCTATAATTATATCATCCCTCTCTCTCTTTTAAATTTACATTGTTTAGAAGTGCCATTCTTGTAAGTCATCAGCAAAGTGTTTCTTGTGCACTGAACTCCATTTAAACTGTGCTTTTGTGTGTGTGTGCATGTGTGTGTGTGTGAGAGAGAGAGAGAGAGAGACAGACAGACAGAGACAGAGAGAGACAGTAAGAGAGACAGAGACAGAGAGAGTATATATGTAAGAGACAGAAGCAAAGCTCATATTAATCATATATTTTCATTGGCTCCTTTCTGCTATTATCAATGAGAAACATCTTTTATTTTAGTACATTTAAAATGACTATTTCCTTCCTGTGGCTTACCTATTCCCTTTTACTTTTCTCCTGCTCTCAGCTATTTAAAAAAGACACTACTTCAATCTTGTATTTAGGGAAATCACTCATCTTACTTCTTATTTAAAGCCAACAATCCAATTAAAATATGGGGTAGAGATCTAAATAGAGAATTCTTAGCAGAGGAATCTCAAATGACTGAAACACCTAAAGAAATGTCCAATGTCTTTAGTCATCAGGGAAATACAAATGAAAAGGACTTCGACACTGCATCTTAAACTTGTCAGAATGGCTAAGATTCAAAACAGCTCATACTGGTTTGAGGATGTGGACCAAAGGGAACACTCCTCCATTGCTCTTGGGAGTACAAACCTTACAGCCACTTTGGAAATCAATATGGCACTTTCCCAGAGAATCGGGGATTGATCCACCTCAATACCCAGCTATACCACTCCTGGGCACATACCCAAAGGACACCCTATCTTAACACAAAGACACTTGCTCAACTATGTTCATAGCAGCCTTTCATAATATCCAGAAAATGAAAACAACCTAGATATCCCTCAACTGAAAAATGGATAAAGCAAATGTGGTACATTTACAGAATGGAGTATCACTTAGCTGTTAAAAAGATGACATTGTGAAATTTACAGATAAGTAGATGGAACTAGAAAATATACTGAGTGAGGCAACCCAGACCCAGAAAGACACACATGGTATGGATATTAGCTGTTAAGTAAATAATGATCAATCTACAACCCACAGATCCAGAAAGGTTAAATATCAAGTGAATATTTCTTAACAGGGGGATTGGTCTCTGTCCCTGGTCTATGGGCAGGCTTCTGGAACCTGGAGCTTGTGGTGTGACACCTTGCACAGCCTTGGTGCAGTGAGAAGGGGCTTGGACCTGCCTAGTCTCAGTGTGCTGGGCTCTGCTGACTCCCCATGGAAGACCTCGATTTGGGGGATGTGGGGATGAGGGTGGCTTGGGAAAGAGGGCTAGGGGGTAGAAGGATGGAGGAGGGGGGATCTGTGGATAGTATGTGGAGTGAGTAGAAAATTTCTCTATATAAAATAAAGAAAAATGAAAGAAAAAAATCATTATTTATTTTAAAATAGCATTTTGCCTAAATATTGTTTACACCTTCATTTATGTGCCTTAGCATTTTTCCTAGCAAACTTACCATACAAAACTTGCATGGGTTGTCCTGCTTATTCATCCTGCACCAGTGTTATTATTAACAATAACATTATAAATGGTTACATGTAGTTATTAAAGACTGTGAAAACAAATGGGTCAGTTCACACGTGCATTTGTGCTGTTTGCTTTGATGTGGCTGTCGTCCAATACTACTTCTTTTTAGGTAACGATGCTCCTCACACAGTTTTCTGTTCAGGCCTATGAGCTCCTAATCCCCTCATGCTGTCAGTGCTCTCTAGCGAACAGGTGTATGAAGTGGCACACCGTCTCAGGAATCATCTTGGCGCTGGTGTCGCCTTGGCCCAGTATAAAAGTGTCCATGTCCCTGAAGCACGTTCATTCATTTCTCCGTCTAACTCTTTAACTTTGTTTTCATCCATTTTTTCTTTCTGATTAATGAAGCAGCCTTAGGAACTATTACACATTCTTTTCTTCAGAGGACCTTCCTATCTGGCCTGGAACTCACAAAGTAGCCAAAGCTAGCCTTAAATCCATCATTCTACTGCTTTAGGCCCCAAGTGCTAGAATTATAAGTGTTCAGTACCACGTTCAGTTATAATTTGGATTCATGAGCCATAGTGATTTGGATGATAGGCCAATGAGCCCTATTAATGTTGCTTAGTTATTTAGAATATGGGAGTACAGGGTCCTTTGTTTTACTTATGAGGAAACTTGGCCAATAGCTTCAAGCATTTATTCCATGCATTGGTACTCTTTTTTACAGACCAAACTTGGATAGAAGTGTTTCTGAAATGTAAGAGATTAGATAGGTGTATAGTGACTGAAACTTTGTAATACAAAGTGGAAGCCATGAGCAAGATACCTGCCCCTTGTAGTTCACTGTCATAGTATCCTGCCATGGTGAACAATGGACCATCATCCCCTCCACCCCACATAGCACACATACACCACACAAACATTCACACAAGATTGAAGTTGGGACATAAAAAAGGTATCACTGAGTAATGAGGGAGACAGATGAAGAATTGAGTTTGAAATATATATATGTATATATATATATATATATATATACACAATATTTTTTAAGGCAATGCCATTTTTTTCTCAGTATATAAATGCTACATAGAAAAGGTTATCTATTTTGAAGTTCAGCTAAGCAAATTATGCTGGCATTATACTGGAATTTGTAAACCTAGATAAAGTCAAGTTTTGTGAAATTTCTGTTGTGTAAAATTTATAATGAAGTATAAACCTTAATATAATGGAAGTAAAAAGTCAAACTTTAGTGCAACCAAAATATTATGAAATCCAAATATGTGTAATAGATTCTGAATGTTCATATTAAAAGTTTTGCTGATACTTCTATAGGTCCTTCTATCAGTGGCCTGGGCATATTGCATGAAGTATATAATGTATATAGACCTTCTTAGAGGCAAAATAATTATAATGCATGCCACTGATATAATTATGCACTTTTTAAAGTTTGTATGAAATTATCTTCTATAAATAAAACATAGTATATTTACCAGTTTGGTCATTTACTTAAAATCTTTTATTACTTTTAAATACCTTGAACTTACATTTAAACGAATGACTTATTTTCTTCCTTATCTTTTTAGCTAAAATAGAGCCAGCAATAGGACTTCTGTTATATTATACCCCAGATGCTTTATTCTTAAAAATAGACGTTAGATGTAAAAATCACATTGTAAGTAGTAGTTAGTAGTGGTTTTTATGTGTGAAAAGCTATTTATACTTTTACATAACAAATCTCTCACTTTATTTTAGCATTTCTTGAGAATGTCAACAACTGTATCCACCTAATAAAAGAAGCACCATTGACAAGGAAACTTCAGTGGGCTGGCTCTATGCGCTGGAAGAGTTCTTATGTAAATAATTCTTCATGGAAACTTTCTCTATGCTTGAAAATGATCACAATCAAAAAAAACACTACTTGTGGAAACTGATCTGCAATGAACTGGAAATTGTTGGTGATAATATTGCATACTCATATAGAAGGAGGAGAGGTCATCAGTGAGATGATGTTTGATTATTATTGATATGCCTATTATCTAATCTTGGAGGGTTTCATTCACATGCCAGAATCTGGTTTACAATAAATATTCAATATATGGATAGTATTTGTATTTCCTTGAAAAGTGGTTCCATATGCCATTGAATATGGTCAATAGTCCCTACTTTCCCTTAAAATAATTTCCAGGGCATAGCAAAAAGTGAAATGGTACTGAGCAACCCATAGCTTTATTCTCTTTTATGTCCTGTATTCTCAATGAGTTCTGTGTTCTGCTTTATAGTAAAGTAGTTTCATGCTGTGTTTCAACCTTGACAATATAGTAATATTATTTTTTCTATTGTCTGATGCCAGTAACATTTCAGGAAACAATATAAAATGAAAAATTTTAAAATGCACGTGGAAACAATTTCTATTGATTAATAGTGTATCTTGAAATTCATTAGGTTCTTAAGTTATTTTGATTAGCACATACTAATTATATGTAGTAACGGAGTTCATTATGGCATTTTTCACATGTTTATCATTCATTTGATCATATTCACATCCATGACTCTCTCAGACCTATTCCACTCCCACTGAAACACCTCCTCTTCCCAACCACACCCCTTTACTTTCATACACACAGTGTGTGTGTGTGTGTGTGTGTGTGTGTGTGCAGTGTGTGTCTTTATGTATATGCCTGGACATGTGTGTGTATGTGTTTGTATGTATGTGTGTACTGTGTGTGTGCATATGTGTGTGCATTTGTGTATGGGCATGCGTGTCTATGTGTGTGTGTATTTGTATGTGATCTGATGTCTTTTGTTATTTATAGATATACTGACAGCTTTTTTACTTAATACTATTTTCTTTTATGGTGGAAATGGTAATTTTTCTTTCCATTCTGGAAGAGAAGTTAAGATCCTTTGGAAAATAAATAAAACCCCCACAGATTTCTTTACTAACTTCATCTTAAATCATTTGAAATTTAATTACTATAAATAGAACCCCTTGATGACTAATAGCCTCAGAAATATTAACCATATATAACAAATAATGAATATCTAAATCTTTTAAGAGTTCAGTTCTTTAGCACAAGGCTTCATAATAATTGAATATTAATAGAAATTAAGATGAGGATTCATCAAACATATTACAGTTTTATTATCACACACTTTAGTTCATGAAAATCCCTGTTACAAATTCCATATGACATTTAAATATAGAAAATAATGTACACATAATTTACATATATATATTTTATCTTTAAAGCTATGACCTGGGTATTAAAAGAGAGAGAGGTAAAGGCAAGAGAAAAGGTGTGCGTTTGCTGCTAGGTGGCGATGATTTAATCAACAGGGAGACTCTGTTTTCCAGATGTTACCCTTGGAGCATATCTGTGGCAGCTGTGAAGATTTTCTTATATTACAGGAGCAGCAAAATCCCCTTCTTTTAACTTGCCTCTTCTCCCAGAGACAACATTGGCAGGGGAAATGGTTCTCCGAGCACAGATGCATGCAGAGCTTTTAGGAGGTGGAGTACGAAGCAGGGAAGCTGGATGGCTTTGTAGCAGCTTTCAGAAAATCAAAAATGAACAGTTTAAGTATATTCCGACTCCTCTAAGTATTATTGTTTCTATTCCCCACAGACTTACAAAATATGAAGTTCATCTGGAACCACCCGAGTCTTTTTTATCCTGTTAGTCTTTTTGCAAACACCCTAACGGCATGCTGGAATCAAACTCAGGGCAGAGCCTCACCTCAGAGTCATGGCCACGCAGGAAAAGTTCTTCCCAGCCCTCCACAGCCCCTTCTCTTGCCCCAGTTTGCCCTCTCTTTTCTATGCCGTGTGGTGCATAATCTTTATTCCCTCAACAAATCTGCTCACAAAAAAAAGATTTTATTTTCTCATGAATTTATATCCAAATGTTATCTCTCTAAAGTTTATTTGCATTTTAAACCTTATCTCAGACTGTGGAAGCAAAGAATTTAACACCCTGTTAAGGGGATTTTAAGCATCACTTGGCAGGCAGGGGGATGTTTTCTATGAGTAAATCCTTTTTCTGCTTCTCGGAAATTGTATTTTCTGTACTGGCTTCTCCAGGTGGGATGGGAAAGGGGCTTAGAAATAAAATCGCCAAGGTTTAGGGACAGGCAGACACGACTTTGTATCCCTGCTTTTGCTACTTTTTGAACTGGAGAAATTCATTCAACCCCTCATTTCCCTTCTCTGATAAGTAACTTAAGTGATCAAACCCACCTTTCATGGCTGAGATGAGAACTGAATACGTTATTGACTATGTGTTTGTGTGTGTTAGTAGCCTCTATTGTTATGGGGTTAGTTCAGTTTGGGTGGAGGAATTTAAATAATCAGTTTGTCTTTAGTTTCTCTGTGTGTCTTCTCCATGCTAGCACAAAAGGCTTGTGAATCTTCAAACACCCATCACCTCATGTGACCACCTGTGTTCAGTATTCCCAGATAAGCACCAGTCTGTCACATCATAGGATTTTCATTATCCCTCTTTTCTTTAGGATCAATAGTCTACTATGGCTTTTCAGCTTCCCTCTGACAACAGATAATATCTAAGAACAGGAATGCTCACACTGAGGAAGAAAACTGTGGTACAGAGGGCATTATCTATAAACTCAAAGACTAGCCAAGTATCATGAATACAGGCATTTGAATTGCACACTTTCTTAGACTGAGATCACAGATCCAATGCTAAGCCTTCCCTTAATGGACTTTGGTGAGTGACGGACTTACTTGTGCTATCTACTGGTAATTTTGAAACTTTCCTTTTTGAGGATAATATCATCCATCTACCTAATATCTTAGTATCAGTTCTATCCTCTGACTTTTATTCATTAAACATTTCAATTCATTCAGTAAATATTTCTTAAATTCACAACCCCATATCTATCATTAATGAGAGGAATAATGAATATAGTAACATGGTTCATGTGGTGATTGAATAACCTGGTCTAACCTCATCAGAAAGAAATTCTTCAGCGCATGTCTTCCATTCAATTGTTTCCTTTTCTCCCCTTCATTTCATGTTCTATCCTAGCGTTGTTCCAATTTTCTAACCTTGAACTGACAAACTTTTACCAGCTACAAAGAGCAATTAGTTCTTCCTTCATTATGGTTTCAATATCATAAACATGTTTTGTGATTATTATTATTTTTATAATTTTGCACATGTACAAAGTGAATAATGACTACTCTTACCTCTAGTATCCTTAAAACCTGGAACATTTTCCACCACCACCCTCTAAATTTTTCTTTCTTGTTCATATCTATTCATTTCATTTTGTGACCTACTCAGATTAAACATGACCATCTAGGTCACTATCCACTGGAGCCTGGGGGTCCAGAAGAGAGCAAACAATTAGAGACAATGATTCTTCCTCTTCTAAAATGCAATAAGAACCAGTAGCTCCGGGATAGAGTGTAGAGAGCCCCATCAGCCCACCTACTTTCTTGACTGGTCTTGTATGTGACCAGTGCAGGTAACTGCAGTTAATGTAAGTTCATGACTGTGGTAGTATCAAGTTTAGGGAATGGTGGTTCTTAGCCTGTTACACTGTCTTCTGGACTTTTCTTCTTCTGGAGTGTTCCCTGAGCCTTAGATGTGGGTAGTGTAAATGACTTGCTTAGGAATGGGCCTCTATCAGTCACTTATTTTCTGAAAGCTGCATACCTGTGAGTCTCTCCCTTCAAAAGTATTCATGGTTTGATGGCATTTTCTGAGTAAAAGTGTGAGCCACATATGTCTATGGGTATAAGCCTAGGTAATCATTTTCTTCAATTCAAAATTATTTACTTAATTTATGAAGGATATTTTAGATCCTCTCCATCCGCAATCACATAAGGAAAAGCAGACATGAAGATATATATCTACCTACTCATTTTATTCACTGTCAAAAAGTAGGACTGTGAATATTAACTTTATTAGACTTCATTTATGACTCATGAATGGAGTCAGCCTTCATCCCATAGAATAAAATGAAGGTCCCCGCTAGGGAAGACTAGAGCAGTATGCTCTCTAAGGAGACCACTAGGATTCAGGCTGAAAAGCCAAGTAACTTCAGGCTACTTTTCTTCTAAGAATTACACTAGAGGAAAATTCCTTATGTTTATTTGTGGTACTGGGCGTGCAATCCAGGGCTTTAATCATCCCCTCTCCTCTACATCTGAGCTATGCATCCATTTCTAGACGTTTTTATTGTGCTGTTTCAGGTTGATTGCAATGTCTTGTTTCCAGGAAAAAAAAAACAAAAAACAAAAAACAAAACATAAGCAAAATAAAAAGTTGTCTGTTTGGGGATTTACCTGCTTCCTTAAGGTTTCTTTTGATGACATAGCAGTTTTCATGAATGAATTCTTTGAGCCTGAGGCTAGCTTTCAAAGGCCCAATGCAACAGCTCTTTCTACATTGGCCATTCATTAACAACACAAACATTAATTATTAGAGGAGTAAGTTTTAAAGTTGAAAGGGGAACATCTAACAGTGTTAATGAAAACACTTAGGAGTATGTTTGCAGTACCTGCTTTAGAAAATAATTTAACCGTAATATATAATGCAAATAATCACAAAGGAAAACTAAATTGACTGTGGTAATAAAAGCATTTTCTCATCAAAGTTCCTGAAAGTAGATGGCAGACAGCAAAAGAATGCATGTGTGCTTCATTGGGTTCAGAATGTGTTAGTTTTCTATGGAATCAGCAAATGTGTACTTTAATGAAGAGAATGCAAATTCTGTTTCACATTATCATGTGGTTAGAAAGTTAGGACATCTAAACTTTTTTTTTGTACTTATAGGAACTCTTCTACTGCTCAAGCAAACACATTAATTAATGAGGACAAATGAAGTAGACTGTATTTTCTATATACTACTGAAAATTTCACTAGACTTTAGTTTTTCTCGCATGAAAAAGTACAAACTATGACATCTCTGTATGTTGAGTGTAGCATGAATCTTTAAGAGTCTTATTAACAAAAAACAAACCTGGAGCCAGGTACTGGGGTGAATGCTGGAAGATCAGAGAAGCAGAACAAGCCACAGCTACCTCACCTTGCCAATTCCTCAGCTGATCCTGTTTCCTCCGACTGGAAGCTTCTGAGTCCTCATCCAAATGGATCTCAACTGAACTGTTGCTCAAAGCCTAAAAGCTTAACCAGGTCTAGTTCCTGGTCCTCACGCCTTAAATATCTTTCTGCTTTCTGCCATCACTTCCTGGAATTAAAGGTGTGAGTCACCATGCCTGGCTGTTTCCAGTGTGACTTTGAACTCACAGAGATCCAGATAGATCTCTGCCTCTGGAATGCTAGGATTAAAGGCATGTGCTACCACTGCATAAACCTGTGTTTAATATTATGGTTGTTCTGTTCTCTGACCCCCAGATAAGTTTATTGGGGTACACAATATATCAACCACAGTTGAGACTTTATTACTGTCATGGAGAGATGGTCACTGTCAATTATTAGAAGGCAATGGAGAATGTATTTAGAAATCAAGTCCAAATAGAGAATGAAAATGTGTTTGTATCACTTAGAGAAAGAAAAAAAACATACACATATTAGGAAGTCAGTTTTGTTAATAACACAATCTTGTAAGTATTTATTGTGACACTCTTAAATGTCAGGCACCAAATTTGAAACTTCCTCTAATAGGACACTGTAAAATTGTCATGGAATGAACACTGAGATATTTCTATTGTTTTATTTATCAGACTACCACTTTTGCTTGTTAACAAGTTTATATAGTAAATTTATACAATATAGTAACAATAAAAATATAAGCAATATTTTTTGAAACCTTGAAGCAGAGAATTGATTCATGCATTTTTCTATTTTTTCATAAATTATTATCTAAAAATGGATCATCTAGAGAAAATATATTCTTTCAATCTATTAATTCATACATTTCAATCCAACATGTTTTAAATTTTATTCTAAAACTGGAAAAAACATAAATCAAAACAAAACAACAACCTTTTAATACTCTAATACTTACTGCTAAAATTGTATTTGCTTTTGTGGGAAAATATATAAACCAATAGCTGCTAAAGAAATGGTTACATATAGTAGGGAGAATTTGCTGTAAAATTACTAGAACATAAATAGTTTTTGATGAAGTTATGAAGATAGACAAATCCTTGCAAATGATGATTCTGGAAGTGAAATAAAATTTAATTGGGCTTTATATTATTTACTTTATATTGATTTTATAAAACGCCTTGACCCAAAGCAACTAATGGAAGAGTTTATTTCAACTTACGGTTTTGGAAGGACAAATCTACTATGGTGAGGAGGCATCACAGTAGTCCACCAGAACAGGATGCTAAGAGCTCATGTCTTTAACTGCAAGCATTTGAAGCACAGAGCATGAACTGGAAACCAGGCAAGGCTGTATCATCTCAAAGCCCTCCCCAGCGGCATACTTCCTCCAGCAAGACTACCCCATGCAAACGTCCCCAATCAGTGCCACAACTGAAAACTAAATCTTCAAAAGTCATCGTTATGGGAGACATTTTTATTCAAAGTGCCATTTTGGCAAAAATAGCCAAAAAAGACAACGTGAGAAAGATGAATGAGCACAACAAGGGGATAATGACAATAAACATACAAGACCTGGAAAGCTCGGATGCCTTCAACCCTATATGATTAATGCAGACTACTAAGGAATGCTGAAAGTTACAGAAATACCTTCCAAGAAAGAGCCTGCCAACCTGGTGTGCAATACCAAATGGTCAGCCCTGCAAACACACGTACATGTATCACGATAAAGACGAACCTGGTTGTATTTATATATTTAGGCTTGTAAAATATTCTTATATGCATGCAACGACAATTTATGAACAAAAGGGAATATGAAGTTAAGAGAGAAAGGAGGAGCACATAGGTAGTTGTTAAGGGAGGAAAGGGGGAGACTAGTGTAATCATGTTATAGTCTTAAAAATAAAAGAAATATAGTTTAGAATGGATGCTATCCAACCTAGAATATTTTTATTGATACATGTTTTATACATACTTATGTAGTTGGGAAGAAGAAAGTCATGCCATACCTCCATCTTTAGTTCCATTTACAATCATTTATTGCTGCAAGTATGGAAGAAGAAAGGAGGTCAAAGAAGAAAAGCCTGGGGGCAGGAGGAGGGAGAGAAATAGGAGGGAACAGAGGAGAGAGAAAGAAAAGAGAAAAACAGTTAAGAGAAAATGTGTGAAATCCAAATGCATTTTTAGAACTCTCAGTGTGTCTTCATCAGCTAATCGCTGTAATTACTTAACAGGAGGAGCCTTGCTAATGTATCAACTTGCTAATTACTTTTATTTTTTTCCTAATATTCTCTTACATACACTTGATTGTAATTTTAAGAGTGCAGTAGAAGCAGATACTAGCCTTTAGTTCAAATCCAAGTGGTATAAAAATATTAAGCAAAGTAAATTAAGTATAAATAGATTAAATTATTCCAGATTAATGTTTGCTTCTGTTCCAAGAAAGTCTCTGTAATGTTCTGACACAAAGGCTCTACAATGCCCACTAATTACTCAGCTGAGCATCATTAATGGGGCAGTATTTATTTCTAATGGCTTTCTAAAGCCAGCTTCAGAGGGAGAATTTTAATCAACAAAAGTAAGGCAAAGGTTACTCCAGTCCAAAAAACTATATTTTATCAACAATTCAAGCAATGAGAAGTTCACTTTTAAAACAAACTCCTATTCTAAATCCTGCCTTATGGAATCATACTGGACTAATGTAAGTGATTTTAATGCTAATAAAAACAAAATTCAGACTACCTTAATAGAAAAAGCATTTTCCTTTTCAGTGTGTTCTCAAATTTTCTTTATTTGCAATCACTAACAAATATTCTGAAATCGCTTTTCTTCATGCATACCTCCAACTTTACACTACATGAAAAGAAAATAATTTTCGAAGTGTTTTGTGGCTATTGTATGAGTCTTTCAAGTATTTCATGTTGTCCACTCTTCAGTTTTCATTATAAGGGATTTTCTTCATGTGTTCCCACCAGATCCCAGTCTCTGTGTGTATACCTCCAATAAGTTTCCTGGTCTCTGTAGCGCCATCAGCAATGATTGCCTTCTCTAACCCTTCATGGACCACCAAACAGAGCTTGCTTGCAGTAGTCATGGAGATTCTAGACAAAGCACATGCGTAGTCAGTACTTTGTCTTTGAAACCAATAATACAAAGAGAAAAGCAACACTTACTGACTTAATATGGGCAAAATGATATTGCATATTATAATAAAAAGTTTCAGATTTAAGTTAGAAATCCTTCGAATTAAAAGCAAGTATTACTTGTATAATAAATGTGTGTTTGCCTGAGTTGTACATAAAAGTGAAACTAAGTGATTTATTTTCTCATCTAAATATTTTCTGTGCCATCCTAGTGCATCTATGTTTCTGGTGACTTTATTAATATTATTATTTAAATCTTTAGAGTTTTTAAATTTGGATAGAAAGGAGGAGTAATGATGCATATAGTCAAATTAACTAAAGAGATGATTTGATTTTTTCCAACAAATATTTTCACTCTAGTGTTACTAGAAATGAAAGAAAAATTATTTGGTTATTTATTTCTTCCTGGTAGCTGGGGATGATTTATCACTTGTTCAGGCTGACAAATTCAAATTAAGAAATCATTTTTTTCAGCAAACTGGAAAACACAATTAAAATTGTTCAACTTGAAAATAAAATTTTCAGTTTTCTAAAGGTAACTGCTAATTAAATAAATATTTTACCTACTTGAGGTGCCTCATATATTTTTTTATAAAATATTTGTGTTAAAATATTTTAGAAATTTCATTAATTTTTGTCTAACTTTAACTCTGACTTTCACTATAGCTGTGATACATCAAGAAAATGGATGAGGAGTAGGGTCTGTAATGCTACTATTTTTACGTTTCCAATGTACTACCTGAGGCCAACACTGGGAGGAAAACTGACTTGTTGGAAAAGCATATTATGAGACTCTAATCCAAGACTCTGGACATAGGGATCTACTCTTATTTAGAGGAGAGAAGAACATTGAATTAAATGTAAGACTGAGGGTTTATTATAATCCCAAGAAGTTCAAGTAGTTATTTATTGAAGGATGATGTGGAAGTCTGAGGAGATATTAAGGAGGAGAGCTTCTCCAGTACAAATGGGAAGGTGCGGGCCAAGAATTCATGGTTAGGGCAGTTACTGCCAACACAAAACCTCAAGCTTACTCTTAGTGAATCTCCTACTTCAATAAATGTTACAGGGGTGTATCAAATTAGCACATGTTCTTGGATTAAGCACAGAATCTAGAAAGAATTATATTAACCTTTCAAGGAACTAAAATCTGTATATTTCTGTCAGTTTCACAAGTGATTATGTTTTTTGCTCTGACCCTGAACATGCTTTCCAAACAATGATGCAATAAGCAATAAGTGTTACTTGGAGAAATCATTTTTATGTACACTATTTTCACTAGAAGACTTGCTTTCCAAAGAGTTTCCTATGGCTCTTGCATAGAGCATGCACAAAAATCTTTCTCTTTATATGCAAGTAATGTATCACTAAATGCCTTAGCAGTTCAATGGGCACAACTGAGGCTACAAGTTAGTCTTTGTCCTCTGACCTATACCTGTTATATTTGTCAGCTCTCTGCTCAAGCCATTTTGCCTTAAAGTCCTACTTGGTTTATTATCAGGTTACTAATAGATGAGCAGAAAAAAAATTATCTTGACATTAAAGCCTAAAAGCTTAGTAGAAATGAGTGCAATCTTCCAAAAAAGAAAAGCAAAAGTTGTTGTGTTTTGTTTTGTTTTGTTTTTTCTCGAGACAGGATTTCTCTGTGTAGTTTTGGTGCCTGTCCTGGATCTCGCTCTGTAGACTATGCTGGCCTCAAACTCATAGAGATCCATCTGGCCCTGCCTCCCAAGTGCTGGGATTAAAGTGTGCCAACACTGCCCAGCCCAAAAGCTTTTTGTTCAGAGTGCCCTAGCAAAGCAGTGAGCCACAGCTGCCTGTATTGTAGTGTGTGTGTGTGTGTGTGTGTGTGTGTGTGTGTGTGTGTTTAAATGGAATAGGAATACATCACTTTCCTCTCTCTCCCTTCCATGTAGTCTCCTTCCAACACCTCCTGTGTCCATTCCTCATCCCACTCTCAAGTTGATAGCATTCTTCTTCTTTATTATTGTTGTGTGTGTGAGTATATATACAAACATATAAATCAAACCTGCTGAGTTTGTTTTGTTGCTGGTGTGCATGTAGTTCCAGGACTAACAACACTGCATTCAGCAATCAATAAGGGGGTTCATTCCTGGGACAGGCTAGTTATTATTCTCCCAATAATCCTTAGTTGCCTATAATTCTTTGACTCGGAGTGGGTCTCTAAAAATTTCCCCCTTCTCAGGTTAAGAAGGACATTGATATTGTCAGTGCTTCAGACGTGTTTGCACAGTCAGCTCTAGGAAAGAACATTTATATTTATACTTGTATGAACACAGCATACTACATTTACACATATACATACATAAAAATTCAATACGCCGGGCATTGGTGGTGCACGCCTTTAATCCCAGCACTCGGGAGGCAGAGGCAGGCGGATCTTTGTGAGTTCGAGGCCAGCCTGGGCTACCAAGTGAGTTCCAGGAAAGGCGCAAAACTACACAGAGAAACCCTGTCTCGAAAAACCAAAAAAAAAAAAAAAAATTCAATACATAGCATAACAAATGATACAGATGTTAAAGTTTGAAAGGTGATGAAAAGATGAATAAAACGTAACATTTTCCATAATAGTCTAATAAAATTTTATATTCAAGAAATATAACAAATATTTATTTCATGCTTGGCACTATGAAAATCACAGTGGGTATAATAATGGTTGACACAGATGTATACTCTAATTTTGTGAATAATACTGATGGGCAAATATTAAGTATGCTGCTAGAGTGTAACATGAAATAGTAAATGAAGAAAAATAGAAATGTATAAAATGGAGACATTATTCTGTCTTTGTCCATTTTATTCCATATTAACAAACAATGGAGATAGACTTGGGAGTTTATAAACAATGAAATTTTATTTGACTCACGTTTGTGGAGATGGGTAAGTCTAACAGGGGATTCTGTCTGATGAGATCCTTCTCATTTTGTGCCTTAAGAAAGACAGGAAGAAGTTTGGACACAAACTCAAGACAGTTCACGCCTAAGACAATAGCATCTTCCACTCATGTCAGTGGTTCCTTACATCTCTATCTTCTCTCAAAGGTCTTACTTCCTAATCCTGTTACACGGTATTTACATCTTAATGAGTTTTAGAAGAAGCATTCAAAGTGGTGTTGTGTAACAAAACATTTCCAGAGTTGTATAGCTTCCTGCACTGGATGTATGCATTGCTAGAGTAATCGCACTTTGGTTATGGCAAGCAAGTCAGCTGTTACATTCTGTAGCTCTTCTCCTCATGTATTTCATTCTTAGAATATCAATAGTCCTAGGTGTGTGTTATTAAGCTATGGACACAAATAAAATATGTCTGAGTCTTGGAAAATGAACAACAGTCCTACTGATATTTCACTTATGAAAAAGATTAACACTGGCCAAGCACAAAGAGGAACAATATATGCAAATAAAAAATAACATATAAATTTAAGTAACCTTTTATTTTTCTAGAAAAGACTGTAAAATTACATGGTAAAGTGTAATGATTTGGTGGCACAGATTGAGTACCATACAAATGAACTGATAGTGGGAAGGTATTTTTCAAATAAGTAATAAAACTTCTTCACAATGTCTCAAATTTTAGAAAAAGAGAATTAAAATCACAAAAGATAGTACATCTTGAACAAAAGCTTTCAGTGTGTAAGACTAAAGCATAGGAAGCAGTATAAGGTTATTTGACTATTTAAGATTTGAGAAGTCTTTGTGTCATACAGGGGAGAGCAGAGGATGTTTCTGAGAATGTGTGCAAAGGAATGACTATCAAGTTTCCCTTGTGAAGGATCATTCTGACATAGTGAGAAGGAACACAACAGATGATAAAAAGTCACAAAAAGTGAATTAAGTGACATAATTATATAATTCACATTTTACTTTTTTCTTCTTTTGTAGTTATCTAACAAAACCCTTAGATACATGTTCATATGTATGTATGCAAATATGTATGTGTGAATGAATATATATGAATGAATGAATGAATGAATTAATGAATTAATGAATGAATGAAACGATGATCCAAATATCCCACAGGGAGCTGGGGGAATGGTTCAGCAGTTAAGAACAGCACTGGTGGCTCTTACAGAAAATCTAGGTGTGATTTACAGCTCCCACAAGGTACTTCACACCCTCTGAACCTCTAGTTCTAGGGAACATGATGCCCTCTTCTGGCCTCCATGGGTACTAGGCATGCACATGGTGCACAGATAAACATGCATACACATGAAACAAAAATAAGCAAAACTGGAAATAGTACACAGTTTTGAAGTTACTTCATCACTGAGCCAGAAGACACCCATTGTATCTCAAATGGAAACTAGTAGCTCTGTTTTCTTCAATGGCATTCTATTTTTAACTGCCTTCCAATTTTCCTATCCCACTGTCCTGCTTATTCCACATATAGAATATTAAAAAAATGACTTCTTTTTTTTATTTTGAAGGCCAGAATGCATCTCTTCTCACAAACCAAAGGGACAACAGCATTGTTACTTGGTGCCCTTAAACAACTGCGTTAGTCTAAATGACAATTGATGACCAATAAAGATGTACAAAAAATAGCTACACCTAGAGATGAGGTCAGAGAAGCAGTCTAGTTAAACAAACTCTCCGCTAATGGAACAAGATTGATAGTGGTTGATTTCAAGTACAGCTTCCAGAGCATATTTGTTAAACCATTCATCCTTTCCTATCTCCTTTTCACCTTTCTCCTCTTCTCTGTGTCAGTATTACTGATGACTCACATATTAAGCACAGAAGTGAAATATAATCCTTTATTGTATTCAGAAATAAAACTCAAGTTCTAACTAACTATATTAATTCTACTGATTTTGTTACTAATGACAACTTGCAAGAATAATTATACAATATTGAATACTTGCACGTGTTTAAAATGTTACTATTCTATAAACACTCTTTTTGTACGTGATTGAAATTTCTGAAAAAAAATTCATGAGGTCTTTCTTTTCCTTTTCCAATCTCATTTTTATATAGACATAAAGCAACTAATTTTTCTAATATTTTTCTTGGTCATCATTCTATTTCTTTTATTTTTCTTTAAACTGTCATTAATTTGTTGTTATTGATTCTTTTGTGCATTCAAAGAATTATTCATGGATTTAATATTTAGCAGATATTATGCATGAGGCTTTGGTTCATATTTGGGATGAAAGACATATTTGTTTACTGGTTTATCTCCCATTATTTTAAATTCTAATGAAAATTTCAAAAGGTGTGATGAGTAAGAACACACAGAAACATTCAGTTTTCTTTTTTTATTAGAGATGGAATCTTACTACATGGAACAGATTGGCTTCAAATTTTCAATCTTCCTTCCTTAGCTTCAAACATATTGGTATTGGTGGCCCAAATCACTGTTATAGCCTCAGTATTCTGTGCTTGATAAATGCAAGAAATGTAAACATCACAGAAGCATTAAAAAATAACCTCACTTGATGATGAATGAAAATCCCAATTTGATAGGTTGAAGTTTTTAACCTTTCTGAGTAGATTTTCCTGGCCCAATAAGTAAAGTGGGTTTTTGGAATAAGACAGAGACTTGAACAGACGCTAAGACACAGAATTTAGGTAGAAAAAAGACATATTGCAAATGGCCAAAGAAAGAGGTAGACAACATTACAAAACAAATTTGCATTTGATATTGGGAAATTTAGTGTTCCAAAACCATATTATTAATTAGTCATGACACTATGTAACAAAAAATGCACTTAAGTCTATTAACATAGATATAGATACAGATATGAATATATATATATGGTATATTCAAAGAGACTCATTAGTGAATACAATTCCTGGGCTTTGAAAAGAAAATCTGCCCTAACAGTGGGTCTATACTTTGACTAATTCCTGTTGAATCATGTAGTAGATCTGAATAAACTCTATGTGGACTTAGAACATTTGAGCTCATTCCTCACAACCTTGACTATTGTGCACCACTAGCTCTTGACTTGTGTATGGATTGGACATAACTCATGTCTTTTGTGGAAACAAATGTCTAGCCCTTGCATTTTCTACACTCAGTAATGTGGCTCATTTTGTTCATATCTTTGGCTTATCATAGTAGTTACGTACTTAATCAAATGCTATTCCAAACTTTCTAGAAAAAAAAAAAACCTGAAAAAACAAAAGGCCAGCCCAGGCAGAAAGTCAGTGAACAGAACCTTCAAATTCGAACTGCAGCTGTTTCCTGGGTCTCAAGCCTGCAACTACTGGCTGGCTGGGACACAGGAAAACTTCCAACTACACTTACCAGAATTTGTACTTTGTCAGGTTGCATTTCTCCATGAACTAAATTCTACCATTCTGTTTTTCTAAACATCTCTCACTAAAAAAGAATTTGGTTCCAATAACTATTCTTAAGTACCAGGATTGTAAGCATGAATTTTCTTGTTGGCTCTAAATTTTATTGGATTTAAAGACATTAATGACTTCATTCCTGCTGTGGCAATGAACTTATATTTATGAGATTTTGCTATCAGATATACCTAGTCAAATACTTATAAGAGAAAGCTCTGTTGGTATCCAAGTATAGGATATCTGAAAATATTTTTTTTTACCAAAGTAATGCATAAAATGCCAACAGCTCTCTGCTCATCATGTTTTCAAAGTCGGGAAAGAAGAGTTTGAGCTCAGGAATTATCCTTTCCAGAGAGAAGTATTCTATAATGATCTGAGAGCCTTTGGTTTTCCCTAAATAGATACTTATATCCTGTAGCTACAGAGCTGATGCTGTTGAAAACTGAACTCAGAAGCTCAGGCCCTGAGTGACTGAATTACAATAAAAATTGAAATTTCAACATCACAGACAGAGTCCACTGCTAAAATGAGGAAATTGATTAAGAGTAAATGTAAACGTAATCATTAAAGTTAGAATGACAACGGGTAGAAGATGGTATGAAGCTAGATTTAGCAAAACCTTAAATGTAATTCTTCTTCTTCTTTTTTTTTTAACCAAAGAAGCCAACTTTCTATTCCTGTTTGTAGATTTTGATTCCTTACAAATTAAGCTGTGGAGATAAACTGTTTGAAAGGGCTACATGAAATAGTTACTTCTTTTGGTTGTGTGGAATATGAACTGAAATGTGGCTTGTAGTACAAATCTGCCTTGGTGTACTTAGGGGAAAATAGCTGAAGTTTTCTTAGAAATGAGCATATTAAAGTAGATTAGATACTCACATTACCACATCTATGGACTGGAAAGATACACATTCCATCTTGACAGTGAAAGGAAATCTTTGGCTTCCCTTAGGTGCTATGAGATCACCTTTCTCTATTGGCCAAAACTTGTAATGGATGTGCTGCCACTAACCTGGAAAATGTAAATGGTATATGTGTAATTGGTAATTGTATGCCAGGGTTGGTGGGCCTAAGTAAGTAGTTTCCACTCGTCAATAGCAAGCTAAGAATGACAACATGAAAGATAGCTGAGTTAAGGCAACTCTCAGAGCAGGGAGGTACGAGGGTACCTACCATACCCATGCTGTCCAGCTTATCATGATATTCCTATAATTAAGGTAAATGAAAAGGCTGCTAAGCTCTTTATTGATTTGTATATGCATAAAAAGTTCAAAGGAAAAAAAAAGAAGTGGTGTAGCATGAATCACAAGAAAAGATTTGGAGCCCTTCAATCAATTTCAATACTGGAGTCAGTTTGTAGACCTAGGATGTCATGAATAAATGGGAGATCAGATTCCCTTAAGCAAAGACTACTATATACTGCCAAATTTTATAAGTTAAAATTTCATTCAGTTCTCTCTGCAGAGACTTGTCGATTTTCACTCCAATATTAGTGAATTGGGAAAGGAAATATTCAGATCTTGTAGGGATTATTGGATCGTGGCTCTGAATTGACATTGATTCCAGGAGACTTGAAACATTACTATTTCACATTGTCAGAGGCTGTGGGGCTTAAAAAAGAAATGGAGTTTTGCCCAGATCCATCATAGAGAGGGTCATTTGTGCTCCTAAATCCATCCTGTCATGTTTCCCAGTTATGAAATGAATACAGGAAAAGACATATTAAACAGTAAGAAAACCACTAGATTGGTCCCTGGTTGGTGAAGGAAAGGCTGCTATCATGAGAAACTTTAAGTTAAAAGTCACTAGATTTTCTCTAACTAGAAAAATAGCAACCCAGAAGAAATTTATAAGTCTTGAAGGAATTTCAGTGTTGAGTGTTTCTGTCAAACATTAGGGAAACTCTGGGACGAATGCTTCCCTATTCTCATTCAACTACTGTATTCTTCCTCTACAGAACAGAAAATAATGTAGAGTAATATTCAACAGTTACACACCGTATTCCAGAGAATGCACTTGTTTTGTTCAAGGAACAAAATCGGTGAGAAAGAGGAGGGATTATATGAGTGAGAATTGTTGAGACCAAGATTGGAAAAAGCACAGGGACAAATAGCCAAACGAATGGAAACACATGAACTATGAACCAATAGCTGAGGAGCCCCCAACTGGATCAGGCCCTCTGGATAAGTGAGACAGTTGATTAGCTTGAACTGTTTGGGAGACACCCAGGCAGTGGGACTGGGACCTGTCCTTAGAGCATGAGCTGGCTGTTTGGAACCTGGGGCCTATGCAGGGACACTTTGCTCAGCCTGGGAGAAGGGGACTGGACCTGCCTGGACTGAATCTACCAGGTTGAGCTGAATCCCCAGGGGAGTCTTTGCCCTGGAGGAGATGGGAATAGGGGGTGGGCTGGGGAGAGGGCGGGGGGTGGGGGAGGGGGAGAAGGGAGGACGGGAATCCGTGGCTGATATGTAAAATTAAATTAAATTATAAAATAAAAAAAACTGCACTGTGTATACAAACTGCACCCAGTTAAAGTTAGTAAACCTACTGTCATTCTACATTATTCTCTATTTTGTAGAGGACACACTTTAAGACTACAACTTTGGTTTTGCACAATGTCAAACATAATGAGTCCATACAAAAAATGCTCAGGGTGGAGATTATGCACAGGCTCATCAATGTGGACTTCCACTCACCACATTTGATTTGTATATGGCAACAAAATTTCCTAACATCCAGGAGCAGAGTCAATAACTGGTCTCCAAAATGGCACTATTTTCTTAGAGATCCTCAAGTTTAGAGTCTAGTGGACCATATGGAATGGTTGCTATTATGGAAGGAAGAATTTTATGTTCTTGATAAAATAGGTACTCTGGGTATACTCTGTCCTACTTATATGGCACACTTCTCTCAAAACTGCCAACCATGGACTTATTCAATGCCCATCCATCGACTCGTGGCATTCACGTAGCAAGGCTTGTGAGGCAGGAATTCATGATGCATCAAATTAGACATGGCAGCTGGTTCATGTTAATGGAATTCACTGTTCTTACTTCACCATCCTGAAACAATTGCCCCAATAAAACAGTACAATGGCATTTTGAATACTCATAAAGAACACTTGAAAAGTAGAAAGACCTTGCAAACTGACATAAGTTTCTTTAGGAGCTTCTTTGGTTGTTCTAAATCAGTTTACGACATAAAAATATTGTCTCGTTCAAAACTTATTCACTTTGTTCCTCCTCAGGTCCACTAATCATGGGATGCTATTGGTAGGGAAACCACCCAATACTTTTCATATTGACAAATTTTTTCTCTGTCCCTGAAACCTGTGTTCTACTGGACCTTATATCCAAAGGGAAGAATGACTCCACCTAGACACACAGCAATTCCATTGAGTTGAATAGTCTGTCTGGTACTGGCCGACTTTTGGCTTCTCACATATCTACATTGATAGGAAATTCAAGGTGTTGGTGTGTTGACTCAGTGATTGATCCTGACTGCCAATGATATAATAGACTGATACAACATGCCATTTGAAAAAGAGAAGTTCAAAAACATTGGATGTCCCTTAAGATATCCCTTAGCATCACAATATAAAATGAGAGAGAGAGAAAAAAAAGAAACTTAAAATGGCTCCTTTGTCAAGATTGAAGGTTGTGGTCCTCCAAGAGGTAAAGAACAACAGCCAGCTGAGACACTGTCTTAGCACAAAGTGGGTGCAGGCTTTGTTGGGTAGACAGTTGCTACCAATGTAATAAAGCTTTAGTTCCACTAACTAGGACAGTGGCTTGTGTAAGTATTTCTTATTTTTATTAATATTTTTGCGTATAATAATTCTTACATGCCAGGTGGTGGTAGCTTATGCCTTTAATCCCAGCACTCGGGAGGCAGAGCCAGGCAGATCTCTGTGAGTTCGAGGCCAGCCTGGGCTACAGAATGAGTTCCACAACAGGCTCCAAAGCTACACAGAGAAATCCTGTCTGTAAAAACAAACAAACAAACAAACAAACAACAAACAAACAAACAAATCCTTACTTTTTCTAGCTTACACCCATAAGATGCAGTTTTATATCTTCTTAGGGTATTATTGCTGACTGCATTATACTATTAACTTACCAAATACAGAGGTGAGAAATGAACACAATTGGGAAGTTTGTTTCCTTTTTGGTGGAAAATTTAGTTTATTTTTGGGATAAATGAATCATGTTAGATGCAATTATGACATTATTTTCTCCCTTAGGAGATAAAGCATGTTTTCATAGGGTGATTGGAAGATGAGGTATATATAGGTTTGACAAGTGATGACTTGTTAATTTTAGATAACAACTACTTGCCTTGGGAGTGATGGAAATGTGAACTAACATTCCCTGAAAATGTAACATGGATGTTGAAGATGCTGCAGATTGATTGAGTAGTGAGAGCTTCATGGTCGATGAGAGTTCGAAAGCTGCAAAGCCAAAGCCAAAATTATCCCAGACTCTTTTTATTAACTTTGGTAGTCATTTATTAAAACTGTCTGTATCTACCTGACATAATCGTTATGATTATGTCATAAAAAGGTTTAGAATGTATTGGCTTATCAGACCACTAGCTTCCACCAACACAAAAGTTATGGATGTCTTTGGATACTATCTAACCACTACAACAGAGATTTTCTGTTTGGTTATAGCTTGCCTACCTGTTTTCCACACTCGCATAATTTGTAAATACATTAACACACATCTTTTTTCTGTGATTATAAAAGGTGTTGTAACCTCTTCCACAGTGGCTCTTGTCATCCAGGTACACAGGAATCCATCCTTCTGTGTCATGTATAATCCCACTGGTTTAGACTAAACTGTCTCTTATAACTTTGTAACAAGAACTCTGTTTTGTGTTGGAAGCACTAAAATATTTGGTCCAAGATTATTCTGGGTGTTTCAGAGAAGACATTCTTGTGGTGTTAACATTTAAATGACTATATCAGGTTACTCTCCAGAAATCAGTGGGAAGTTGTGATGGTTAAACTTAGTATTGACTAAATTTGATTTAAATCACCATGAAAACACAACTCTGGGTGTGCCTATGACAGTGATTCTAGCAAGGTTTAACTGAGGAGAGAAGAGCTTTCCTGAATGTGGGTGGCACTAAACATAGGGTGAGGGTGTAGGGTTCAGGCATGGAAAGGAAAGAGAAAACAAGCTCAATGTCAGCTTGTTTCATCTCTCCCAACCTTCTCTCCTTTCTGATTGCATATGTAGTTCTGCTTGATCCCTGCTGCCATGTCTTTCCCTAAAGCTATCAACCAGCACAAACCCTTCCATTCTTCACTGCTGTGATCAGATATTTTATCACAGAAGTGAGCAAAGGAACTAATATAGTGTGGTGGTATTGTGTTCCCCAAAATATTGTGTATGCTAATAAACTTATCTGGGGTCAGAGAACAGGACAGCCACAATATTAAACATAGAGGTTAGGCAGTGGTAGCATACGCCTTTAATCCTAGCATTCCAGAGGCAGAAATTCATGTGTTCAAGGATACACCCAAGCATGGTGACCTACGCCTTTAATCCCAGAAAGCCACACCTTTAATCCCAGGGAGTGGTGGTAGAAAGCAGAAAGATATATAAGGCATGAGGACCAGAAACTAGAAGCATTTGGCCTGGAGAAGCGGCCTGGAGAAGCATGTGGCTGGTTAAGCATTCAGGCTTCTAGCAGCAGTTCAGCTGAGACCCATTCTGGATGAGGGCTCGGGGCATCCAGTCTGAGGAAACAAGACCAGCTGAGGATTCAGCGAGGTGAGATAGCTGTGGCTGGTTCTGTCTCTCTGACCTTCCAGTGTTCACCCCAATACCTGGCTCAAGTTTGATTTTATTAATAAGAACTTTGTAAGATTCATGCTACAATATAGAGACCTTACTATAAAATGACCAGCTGCTCTGGGAGAAAATAAAATTGTTGAAGTTGACTCACAAAGGAATTAATGACAACCTTTTCTTAAATCTCTACCTTGTTGCACTCCTCTCAGACTTTGGTCTTGAAGGATTTTTTTTCTTTTTTTGGTTTGCTCGAGACGGGGTTTCTCTGTGTAGTTTTGTTGCCTATCCTGGATCTCACTCTCTAGACCAGACTGGCCTCAAACTCACAGAGATCGGCCTGGCTCTGCCTCCCAAATGCTGGGATTAAAGGCATGTGCCACCACGGCCCAACTTGAAGAATTTTTGAATCATGCTTTTTAAAATAAAGTCAGAAGCCTGTTTGATAACTACCCATGAAAGCCAGCTTAAGATGAAAAAAGGATTTGTTTTGTCTTCTAGTTTAAAAAGTTACTTTCTATGATCAGTTTCTCTACTGCATTGAATCTGAGGAGATACCATCATACTTTGGGAAGTCATGTCATGGATCAATGTAGCTCATCTCAGGGCAACATATGTTGGTTTAGAGAGTTTGCTATAGCTCTCTGCTGATCTAGTTCTCTGGGGTACACTCCTGAGTCACCAGGACTCACAAGCTTGTAATTCCTCAAGTATACTAAGTGCCTCACAAGACAGGCAAAAAACAAAAGAAAACAAAATGATATGAAAATAAGGAGGTTGTCTGGGACCAATCAAGTGATCAACAGGAGAGAAGGCAATAGGAATGAATAGGACTGTTACACATTGTTTACATGTGAGAAATTTTATAAATTAAAAAAATATTGACAGAAAATAGTACTTCAAAATCTAGTGGACAAATGTTTTACTATTCAGTTTAGACAGTTACAGTGTGGTAAATCTTTTTACTAAAGTCTCAGGGACTTAAAATGACATGGACATATTTCTTGGGCCATATTATATTTCATGAAGGTATAGAGCTATATTTGCTTCCTTTATTTAGGGTTCACATCCACAGAGAAACAAGACAACTGTTTTCTAGGGCACTGATAATTGGTATAACATAAAGTACAATGAACATATCCTAATTCTTTAACTACCCTCTCTGCAAAATTTCTTCACATGTCTTAATGGCTTAATTGAGTCAAAATGTCAAATCTAAATTCACAGAGTTAGGAAACTACAAAGAGCAATTCGGTCTACACCAACCATACACACTTTTAACGCATTCATATCACAGAAATATCACTTCTGAATGCTGGGGGAAATAACACTACTACTAGAGTCAGCTGATAAATCTCATACAGATAGAAGGTTATAGTCAAATAATAACTCATCATTGTGTGTACTAGCCTTCAACACTTTGTGTGTGGAAGAACCCAAAGACCAGCCATATCTTTCTCCTCAAAATACTCAGCCCTCTCATAATTCAACAATCTTTTTCTTAAATCCCCAAACTCCTCAAATTTTGAATAGTCTATTTCTCTAGCATCCATATCTAATGACTGCGCTTGAGACTCAAGGTAAATTTCTACCTCTAGTCCTTTATAAAAATTAAAAAAAAATACCATGGCAAAGATTTAAAAGGAGAAAATGGTGACATAGCAAACAGAAATGAAAACAAAGCAAAAAGCAGACCCATTAGGGCAAGGATTAAATCCTGTCATTCTATAACTGTACTATCTGAGGTTTGTGTTACAGTGATACAAGACCTCAAAGGTGCTGAAAGTCTCCATGGTCTCTCTAGCTGTGCCCCCCCCCCCCCATCCTGGCCTGTCACTGTCCTCATTATTTTATATTGGCAACTTTAACAGATGCAGCAGTTGTTTTTCATCTCTTGTTCCCCCAGCTCTCTACCGAAGCTTCAGCTTCTAATAGTTTCATGCACCATGCTCTCTGGGGCTGCCTGAAGGATATCTGACCACACTCGGTATTGTCTGTCATCTCAAAGTTCCTTTGAAAGGTACAACTTCTTTTCTGCATGCTTGAAACTAAAGCATCAGATGGACCAAGACTGAGGTTTGCTATCATTAGGAATGGTAGGAAGGGCACATAGGGCAAGGTTATCATGGTCTTTGAGAGTCATTGCGGAGGGGGGGTGGACCCTGTGAAACCAATTATTGGGATTAAATTGCCTACCTTGCTTTCTGTGAGCATGATTCCTTCGTAATACTCTCATTTTTAGGTGTCACATATCACATCAATTTTCACACTCAGATTTTGGCCTGGATGGATGTGGTCTCGCTGCTTCCTTAGATACCTTCTCAGCATTTCCCTTGTTCTCTCAGTGTGAAGTACATAGCTTATAAAATTTGTACTAATCTCTTAAATAACCAAACTCTCATTTTCTACATGGACAAACTGAACTTTTTCAATTTTCCTGCTTTGTGTTTATTTCCAAGTCTTCGAGTTATATATATA
>CABHPH010136002.1:0-44682 GCA_902168325.1 Peromyscus nudipes | reverse complement strand
TTGTTTTTGTTTTTGTTTTTGTTTTTGTCACAGATGATCTAAGGCTCTTTCCACCCATTCCATAACAGTGTATGGCAGATCCGATACCGGTGTGGAGGAAAGCCAGTGGCTGAGCACCTGTGTCCCGTTCATGTTTTGGCCCTGGGACTTAACAATGTCTGGCACACAGTCATCACTCACTCAATGCTTATTGAAGGAAAGTCGTGGCTGGTCCAGCACTGCAGTCCCGAGAAACGTTTAAAGGGAACGTGGGTAGGGCACATGTACAAACAGTTTACTCTAGCAGCCGGGAGTGAACCTCAGACAAATTCTTCACATGCATCTGTTTTAAATCTCCCCTAGGCTTCGGTCCAGGCCCTGAATGGCTGGTCTCCAGTTGGCTGCACATCTGCCTGTGGGCGTTATGTTCCCACATAATAAAACAGAAGCGCCAGGGCTCCACTCAGCTAAGCACGACCCTTACCGACAAGGTGACTCTTCCCAGCGATCCTCGATGGGACACTTGAGGGACAGTTTCCAGCAGAAGTTTTGGAGCAGCACAGAGCTAGGGCAAGAGGAGGAGGTCTCCACTCACCCCAAAAGGAACGTCCGCACAAAAGCCCGGAGGCACTCCTGTCCCCACAGGGCCAGCATCAGCCAGCAAAGCTCAGGAAGCAATCCCCAGGGCCAAGGAAAGGGTTTGTCTTCCTTGTCAAGCCCTCAACCCCGGTATCCCAAAGCAAACAACCAGGACTTCATTCCCCTTAGGAAGAAACGAGTTGGAGTGGATCGGGCATACCCACTGAAGCCCATGGTCCACCGGAAGTCTCATATAGGTGAGCCAGGCACTGATGGGGACCAGAGTGTCTACCCAAGACTTCCTGAGTTTTCAGACAGCGACTTTGGTTTGAGGAGCTGGGTGAATCCATCTGTTCTTGCCTCTGTGCAGGCAGAGAAGGTCATGGCAGACCTCCACAGGAACGAGTGGACACAGATCCAAAGACTAGAAGCTGCAGGAGAGACTTTACGGAAGGAAATCCGAAGGAAGGAGATCCTCCTGAGAGAGAAGCTGAAGAAGACAGAAGAGGGTCTCCGAAGGATTCAGAAGGAACAGAAACAGGCCCAGGAAAACGAAGAGAGAGAGCTACAAAGAACGACGGCACCTGGGGGGAGAGTTAGGGATGGTAGCAGCAAGGCCGCACACATACCCAGCTTCTCCCCTGAGTTCAGTTCTGAGGTGCTCAGTACAAGCAGGGGAGAGGATCAACCTTGTGAACGGGCTCAGGAAAACTCTAGTCCACTTCCGTTCTCTGGTTACGAAGTCCAGAGGCTCAAAAGGGACAGGCTGACGGCGAGCAACAACAGAATCCGAGACCCAGGGCCGTCGGGCGACGAATTCTCTCAACCTTCGGAAGAGCTGGGCAGTGCATTGCCAGCATCAAGCCTGTCCGGAAGGCCAGACTCCTCAGGGTCCAGCGGCTCCACAGAAGAGCCAGAGCTGGGCAAGTGCAGCCACTGTGGACGCACCTTTCTGTCACTCAGGCTGCAGAGACACTCCACCGTCTGTGGCAGAGTGCAAGGGTCCAAGAGGAAAGTGTTCGACTCCTCCAGGGCCAGGGCTAAGGGCACAGAACTAGAGCAGTACTTGAACTGGAAGGGGCCAGACACAGCCAAGGTAAAGAAAGTCTCCTAGATGTGACTTTGTATGGGGGGGGGTCTGTAATGGCCTGCTATGTCCTCACCAGTTTTCATTTGGGAACTGGGATGGAGGGGAGAATCACAACTTCTGTTTGCTGGTCTCAGTGATCAGAACTTTTCACATGAGCCCCACAATTCTGTGAGAATCTTATTGCCTCTCATTGTATCCATTCAAAACTCAAGGCTCAGACATCCCCTAAACACACACACACACACACACACACACACACATACACACACAGAGCTTTAACAGTTCAAGTAGATTTTTATTTTTTCCATGTTGTCCTCGGGGACCTGTAGGTACTGATCTATTGCTGATCAGTAGCCCCTGCTCTTGAGTTAGTTCCTATCTTTACACCTTTATGAGGTGGGGTCAATGTTTAAATCTTACTAGAATTGACTCCATAATCTAGACTTTAAAATATATGTCCTTTTGATTATTGTAAAACAAATTCATGTTTGCTGAAGGAAAATAACCATAGAAACAAAAATTTAAAAACTTGCATTTCATGTTAAAACAAATATAAAACCGTATTTTCTTGACTTATGAGAATTCCTTGCATTCTCTCACCTGTTACCATGCTCAGTTGTACCTACTCTTTAAAGCTGAGCTCAGTTTCAATGTACTTTCTTAGTAAATTCAAGACACACATGTAAGTTTGTATCATTCCTCCCCCCCCCATTAGAATATTAACATCATAGGGACAAAGTAATTTTTTTTTTTAAAAAGCTCGCGCTCTAAAACACCCCTCGTTTTAGAAAAACCCTAGTGGAAACCGTTAGAGATTGATGCCACCTAGCTGGTAGGACTCAGGACTTTACGGGCTAATTTAGATCCACCTGGAGATGGTTGTCCCATAGCCAGCCTTCAAGGGTGTGCCACTTGGTTTGTGAAAAAGGAGTTTCTCCACAATGTTTATTTTAGAAAATCATGTTAAGTCTGTAATTTCTGTGGGGTCATGAATTTAAAGAAAAATATTAAAGAATAAGATGATCAGAGTTGGGAAAAACCCATGGTAGATGATCTCAAAGGCCCCCATATAACTTAACAGTCTGGGAAAAAATAGAACATATTTTGGTTTCATTTCTTCCAGAGCATGTGTGCCCTCATGGGCGCTCTCTCTTCCTCCCCCTTCTCTCTCTGTCTCTCCTCTCCTCTCCCCTTCCCTCTCTTCCCCTCCTTGCAGGCTGGCCTAGAACTCCCTATGTAGACCAGACTGGCCTCAAACTCACAGACTGGTCTCAAACTCACCTGTCTGCTTTTCAAGTGCTAGGATTAGAGACGTGGGTCACCACACCCAGCTCCCAATTCTTTCTTATCAGGACTTTACAGTTTAAATGTCCCCTTGCTGGAGCCTTTAAAAACACCCACTGATGTGATGGATGTTTGAAGATAACTATAATTATAGTGTTTTCTCTCCGTACAATTTGAGCGATCGCCACAAGAATGTTTTTCGAATGTCCAGAGATAATGTCCCTAAAATCCAGCTTCCAACAAGAAGTCAGCATTTTGCTCTGACAGCTAACGACAGGGTGACCAGTTACTATTCTTTCCTCTTTGGTCAACCCAGTAATTCACTGGGGATTCCCTGTGGCCTATCATAACTTATTTGGGGCCATCGTTGAAAAGAACCTTGTGCTTCTTAAGTTCCTAAATATAGCAGCACTGAAGCTAAAGAATACATCCCAGCTCTGAGCAGACTGGTTTGAGGTCATGGGCCACACTGGGACACAAGGCAGAAAGGACTTGGGTTGAGCTGCACCCTACCTCAAGTCTCACTCCAGAGCTCTGTGCCATTTTTGAGCTAAGTGGCTGCAGCTCCTTGCCATTTTTTCCCATCTACTCTGAAATCTGGGCTTTCTCTAAGTCATTTAATATTCATATTATGTCCAGCAGACATAAACCATGTCTACCAGACTGTCAGCATGTGAGGCGGGAGCCCACACACGTCTTTGTGCCTAAGGTATTAAGGAACATTTCAGTATGATACAGGATGAAAACACAGCTACCGTACCCAAGAAGGTCCTTCTGGCTGAATTCTTTGAAGGTTCCTGGGGCAATCTTTGAACACCAGTTCTTTGGTCTTCTGGATCAGTAAGATACGCCTGGTAGAGCATGCTTTTTCCTTTGATAGCATTCCTTGTTAACACCTCTTACCCAGAGGTGTTTGTCTTCTCTATTCTCTGAAAGATTAATATTATTTATTTTGTGTGTGTGGGTGTGCACGCATGCCTGTTGCTCAGAGGACGTGTGGGAGTTGGTTCTCATCTCCCGTGTGTGTGTGTGTGTGTGTGTGTGTGTGTGTGTGTGTGTGTGTGTGTCTTGGGGATTAAACTCAGGTCATTAGGCTCCATGACAGGCACCCTCATCCACTGAGCCATTTTGCTGACCCCAATTTTATTTTAAATACTTAATTATACACATTTTTAAAGCTGTGTGGTACTAAATGATCTATAATGCAGTCTTTTTTTGTTTGTTTGTTTGTTTTGAGACAGGGTTTCTCTGTGTAGTTTTTGGTGCCTGTGCTGGATCTGGATCTGTAGATCAGGCTGGCCTGGAACTCACAGAGATCTGCCTGGCTTTGCCTCCTGAGTGCTGGGATTAAAGGTGTGTGTCACCGCCACCCGGCTATAACGAAGTCTTACTTCATCCTTCTCCAGTCTCTACTTGAGTATCAGTTGTGTGAGACGTCTTCTGGCA
This sequence comes from Peromyscus nudipes, assembly GCA_902168325.1. Lineage (NCBI taxonomy): Eukaryota > Metazoa > Chordata > Mammalia > Rodentia > Cricetidae > Peromyscus > Peromyscus nudipes. Next base: position 40,304 of record CABHPH010136002.1, on the reverse strand, counting down.
TGCATTTCCATGTTTCTAAATAATATGCTTATTTTCTTGATTTGCCAACCTTCCATGTTCTCAGATGGCTGCTTATCCTCACAGGCGAAGCTCTTGTTTCAAATCCCTCTCCCCCTCGCCTTCTCCATGATTATTTTCCTTTCCATTCTAGTTGATCACAGTTCTGATTTAAAACAGTGGGATTTTACAGAACCATTGTACCATTCTACATCTCCTTCACTGGTGAGCAAATTCTGTTCCTGCCCACATGTTCTTGGGGTTAATCAATGACTTACTTTTCATCTCCTTCATTTGCTGTGAATCTGTACTTAAAAACTTCCCCTAACGGATCTACTGGATGTTAGGAATTGTTTTTTTCTAAGTGCCAGACTCCTTTGATAACAAATCAGTTTGAGGTGCCCTCGCCCCATTCTGGAAACTTCTTGTTCTCCTCCTGCTCCATCTGGCCTGGCCGTTCTGTGGCTTTGGAACTTCCCTCTGCTTCCCTTCTGTGTTGGTCCCGTCTTTTTCTTGTCTGCCTGCTTGTTTTGCTGAAGTTTACTCAGAGATATGCATAGGTAGTGTATTCTTATTCATGGAATTAAAGAAAACATCTACATAAATGCTTCCCATTTGATGATTTGGCTGGGTATAGAAATCTAGGCAGAAAATGATTTTACCAGAACTTCGGGTTCTTTTTTTTTTTTTTTTTTTTTTTTTGTTTTTTTTTTTTTTTGTTTTTTTTTCGAGACAGGGTTTCTCTGTGTAGCTTTGCGCCTTTCCTGGAACTCACTTGGTAGCCCAGGCTGGCCTTGAACTCACAGAGATCAGCCTGCCTCAGCCTTCATGCCTGGCCCTTTATTAGAACTCTTTTTTTTTTTGTCAAAGAACAAATGTAATAAAAGTTATGAAAAGAGAAAAGAAACATTTCATGATTCCTCGCTTTATTAGAGCTTTTCAGACATTATTTCTTTCTAGCTTTTAGCATCCAGTGTTTATTGTTGAGAAATCTAATGTTTTGATTCCTGCTACATTTTATGAGACCTACTTTGTTTCATTCCCAAAAGCCAATTTTACTCTAAAATTCTAAGATTTTACAGTGATTGCTTTGGAGTTTTGGTAAGTCATTTCATTTCAAGACTTGTGATCTTTGATTCTACAAATATTAATTATATTATTTAATAACGTCCTGTCATGCTTTCTGCCCTTTTTGGAACAAGTTTGCTTACATGTTGAACTTTCTGGACTCATTTTCCAATCATTTCTACTTTCCATCTGCTCTCTTTTTTCCATTCGGAGAGTTTTTCTTTATTATTTTGTAATGCTTCTATTTGAGTTTTGACTATCAGGCTTTTAAGTTACAGTTATTGTTAGTTTGTTTCTCTCCTTTTATGGACAAAAATCTTATTTTTTTAAATATTTATTTTTGTTTTATGTATATGGATGTTTTGCCTGTGTGTATGTCTGTACTATGTGTATGCATTGCCCAAGGAGGCCAGAAGGAGACATGGGATCCACTTGGGCCCTGGGAATCAAACGTGGGTCCTCTGCAAGAACAGCCAGTGCTGTTGTTAACTGCTGAGTTATTTCTATACTCTGAACACAGTATCTTTACTGATATTATATTTTTCTGTTAAAATGTTTTTTTTGTGTGTGTGTGTTTGTGTGTGTGTTTCCTGCGTTTTTGTTTTTGTGTTTTGGGGACCTTTTCTCTTTAGTTAAGCTCTTATCAAAGCTCTGATAATCCTTGCCTGTTCATTTGGTATTTTTCTTTTTGTTTTTGATTTGAGACAGGGTCTCACTATTTAGTCCTGGCTGACTTTGAATTCACAGAGATCCTCCTGTCTCTGCCTCCTGAGTACTGGGATTAAAAGCATGCACCACCACGCCCTGCTGTTCATTTAAGCCTTAGTGGGTTTATTCACTAAATGGCTTCAGACTTATCAAGTGAGCCCTGTAATTGTGGGCCCCCAAAGCCAGTGTCGGAAGGTTCATTTCTGGCTACTGGGTGAATCCAGACAACTGTTGTCCCTCCCGAGAAGATGCCAGTTCCTGGGACTCTGGGAGCTGATCTTGGAAAGCAGCCTGACAGTTCCGAGTTTGCTGGGTTCACTTGCTCAGGCTTCCCCACCATCAGCGCCGAGACGAACCCTGCTCCTTATCCTGGATGGATTTTCTGAACTAAAACCTTTCTAGGAGTTGGAGAGCTGCCGCCTCCGTCGTTAAGAGTGCTTACTGCTTTTCAGAGGACCTGAGTTCAATTTCCAACACTCACTTCAGGTGGCTTACAACCACCTGTAACTCCAAGAGATCTGACACCCTCTCCAGGCCTTCATTCATGGGCACTTATACACATATGGCATACACACAGAGAGACACAAATTGAAGTTAAAAAAATATATCTTTAAGGAGCTGGAGAGATGGCTCAGTGGTTAAGAGCACAGATTGCTCTTCCAAAGGACTCAGGTTCAATTCCCAGCACCTGCATGGCAGCTCACAACTGTCTGTAACTCTAGTTCCAGGGGATCTGATGCCCTCATGCAGGCACAACACTAATGCAAATAAAATAAAAATAAATAAATAGATATCGTTAAAACCTATCTAGTTCTGGCTGAAGAGATAGCTCAGAGGTTAAGAGCACTGGCTGCTCTTCCAGTTCAATTCCCAGCAACCACGTGGTGGCTCACAACCATCTATGATGAGATCTGCTGCCCTCTTTTGGTGTGCAGGTATACATGCAGACAGAACACTGTATACATAATAAATAAATCTTAAAAAACAACAACAAAAAAAACCCCCAAAATTATCTAGTTCAATTTTTCCAGGGAACAAGCCTCTCTTTTCATGGGAGGGTAGTTGGGGTGCTGGGCACCTGGATCCACAGGGTAGGAGAGAAGCCCTTAAATCCTGCTTGCTTTCATCCCCACACTTTCCTCCTTTCTATCTCACCCCACCCTCCAGGGGACCTGGCAGGAAGATGCCTGGCCTCCAGGTAGGACCCCCTTGGAGGCTCCTGGGCTGGGCCTCAGTGCTGGCAGGTCAGTTGTGACTCCTCCCCCTTTTCTGCTGTTGATCTTGAGGACCTTTTCACACCCCTATTGTTCTCATGGAGCCCCAGCAAAGGAGAGATCCATGGCGGCTGAAGGCTCAATGTTCCTTTCGTGTTACAGACGGAACCTCCTCGGAAGAGCACCTGGAGACAGAAGCATGAATCTTTTATCCGTACCCTCCGTCATGCTCGACAGGTCCAGCAGATCATCGCCAGAGGTGGGAATCCCTCAGACTTGCCTCCCGTCCTGCCTGCAGAAAACCCAGACTATGTCCAGTGTCCTCACTGCAGTCGCCACTTTGCTCCCAAGGTGGCTGAACGACACATACCTAAGTGTAAGACCATCAAGAACCGTCCTCCGCCTCCAAGGAGGCATGACAGCTGAGCAGACGGTGGCTGAGACTGCCTTGCCTAGTTCAGAAGGCTGTGCCTCCCTTCAGCCGTCAACCAGAGGATAAGTGCTAGGAAGCAGGGAGAAAACAGAACTTTTCCACCTCAGGACCTGCCTGCCGAGCAAAACCAGGCAGGAGGAGAGCCTGCTGCCTGGCAGGAGGCAGGTGGGAGCCCCGGCTTGTCTCTGGATCCTCACCATGGCTGTGTTTATGTTCTTGCCAGAAGAATTGGGTGAGGGCACTGGGCAGTGAGGCTGCATTAAAGCTTTCTTCTCCTGAGCCGACCACGTTTGTGCTGGGGCAGTGCCTGTACTCAGTTGTTTTCTGGCCGTGGCATGTGTCCAGGGTTTCTGTTTCCCCTTCTTGCTCTTCTAAGTAGGGGTATAAAGATGAGTGAGTTGAGGTCAGAGGGGCATTGTCATACAGATGGTAACTCTTATAAAAGATAGTAAGACTGTGCTGGGAGGCATTATTAATGGAAATCTATCCTTGACCTCCATGGCCCATGGTCCTGGCTGAAAGCCAACAAAAGTATGTAACATTAGGGGACCAGTGTATCCTAAAGCTTCCCTGTGGTGTACTGTATAATGAAACATCTTTTTGCACTTTACAGGGTAGGGATGGATAGAAAACAATTTTTCTTCTCTGTACTTGTTCTTTTGAAATGCATCTCATATGTTAAAGAAAGAAGCTGCCTGGACACTTTCAAATAAGGTGTCAGGGTACCTTGAGGCAGCAGATCCCATCTAGGCAAGTGTGGACAATGCTCAGTTTCATGGCCCTGCGATCAGAGCATATCAGATACATCAGAGCACAGTTGTATTTTAAACTCTGAAAGGATCAGTCTTCTCAACAGTGAGGACAGTGCCTACTTCACGTTAGGCCTTCAACTAGTGGGCCTGGGCAGCTTAGGAAGAGTGCTTGAGCTTCCAGGACCACTGGATATTTAGCCTGACGAGCCCCTCCCCCAGGCCAGTTTCCCGAGTACACAAAAGTTCCTTGCTCCATGTTAAAAGCAACAGATACTAAGCCATGGCTAAAGTCACTAAGTTACATCCCCACAGATGTTCAGAACTTTTAAAGATTATCTTAGGAGTGTTTTGACTGTACACCTGGGGCCTGCAGAAGTCAGGAGAGTGTCGGACACCCTGGAACTGGAGTTACAGATGGTTGGGAGCCACCACGTGTGTGCTGGGAACCCAGGTTCTTTTTTTGAGACAGGGTTTCTCTGTGTAGCCCTGGCTGTCCTGGAACTCACCCTATAGACCAGGCTGGCCTCAAACTCAAGAGATCCACCTGCCTCTGCCTCCTGAGTGCTGGGGTTCAAGGTGTGCGGCCACCTTTAACCTCAGAACCATCTCTTCAGCTCTCCCCTCCCCCACCGCGCACCCCAGATGCTTTATTGTTAGGAAGCATTCAAAAATATGTTCTGACTTTAAAAACTTGAGATAGGAGACTGGAGACTGGAAACACTGGGCGGTAACCTACACAGGGCACACTGACAGGGGTTCACCTGCTGCCACTCCTTCGGTTGGGAATGATGCAAGTAAAGCCAGATTCCCCTGCCTCATCTGCTGGGGTCATAGGCACGTGGATTTGGGATCCCACAATGTTAATGGTGTCCCAACTCAGGGCCCTCAAGGGGAAACAACGATGTGCAGGTCTTTGTACAAATACGAGCAGTCATTCATTCTTAAGTTGCCAAGGAAAGAAACCAAGACCCCATGTCTTGGTGTTGCCTCTGACCTCAGTCTTTGTCAGTCTTCTGAATTTAGCTAGCTTTGGCTCCGGGAGGTAAGAGCTGTTTTACAACCTCGAAGCTCATCCTGGACAGAGTTCACATAGATGCTGCCTGTAAAGGTCCATGTCCTGTTACTTTAAGCACATGTCGTAAACATACATTTTAAAGTTCAGAAAGCTGTGGGAAATTCTCATGGTGAGACTTACAAGGTAGCTCTTTTCATTTGGAAGTGTGTGCCGCCATGCTGAGCAGGATTCCCCAGGCCACACAGCACAGTGCCCTTGTCAACACTGGCTTTCATTCAGTTGATCGCCCTTCACAGCTACGCAGATGGCAGGCAGGGCTGGGACAGAGATTTTCCTCCCCACATACAGGGCCTGTGAGGTTTAGTGATGGGCAATGTTTATGTCGGCCGTTAATCACCGAGGCAATAAATGACTCTGGCTTTGCAGGGCCTCTCACCGTCTTCACTGGAGACCACCCCACCTTCCTGCTATTATGACAGGTACTTCCTCTGAGGCCTGGGGATCTCATGTGAAGGACTTTCTCTAAAATACACATTTCTCTCTGGGCTGCTCTTCCTATCATGACTGTTCCTGAATAGATAACAAACCAAATGAAATTTGAGCATTAGGAGCTCTGCACCTTAAACTTAGTGCAATGCTCAGCCAAGAAAAGTAACAGCTGTTATGCCAAGGAGACCAAATGCAGCTCAGTTTTCTTGAGCAAGTTTTACAGGCTGGCCTGCTCACTTGGAGAAGTCTTTCCATCAGGACCAAGGAGATATGTGAAGAAACGCGATTCCTCTCCCTACTGTGCGTGTGCTTGGTGTGCGTGAGTGCAGGCATGCACACGCCAGCGTGTAAGGTCAGAGGCAGCTCTGGGGATCCCATAGTTGAACTCCGGTTGTCAGGCTCGCCCAGCGAGCCACTCTGACCTGCTGAGCTACCCTGCTAGCCCAGGACCCTTCTTTTCCTGTTTCTTTCCTGCCCTCTCTGCACACTCTGCATTTTTACAGACTTTTGGGGGGAAAAAGCTGTAGCAGCAAAAATGATTGTTCTGGCAAGAATGAGACTGGAAAACAGCAGAGGTTATTTCTGTGTAACATCTCTTGCATCGTTTCTGTTAAAAGAACATTTTTTTCATTATTACTATTTATTTATAGAAGACTCACAGAATCACAGATCTCCCAAGGTCTAAAACGGTGGGTGTTTGTCTCCAGTGGCTGAGGTGGATACAGGTTTACTGAAGCACAGCACTAGCTGAGAGTTTAAATGTTTATTGAAAACAGAAATGCCACACCACTCCACCCCTACCCTTTCCAGCATCTGGCTAACAATAAGCTGGCTTTTCAGCAAAGTGTTGGCACAGAGGGATCAACGCAGGCTATACTGTAACTCAGCAACACTACTGGAAAGCTTCAAACACTGAGCACTGCATAGAGGGCAAGCAGGGAAACTGACCAAGATTTAGCTAGAGGAAACCATTGAAGACATTTCTGCTGTCTTGTGTTTTCCTCAACCCAGTGCACGGCTGCCACTTTGGAACTGTTTTCTGTTTGCATAGCTGTTTGGTGGGGGAAAAAAAATCTATCTTATGGCTATCTTAGGCACAATTCTGGAAAGTGCAAATTATCTCTAAGGCACAGAACTTAGATTCTCAGCTGGATTAATAGCAAACCTGGACTTCCCATGGGAACATACTAGAAAAAACAACCACCATGCTCTGCTAGAGAATGACTCCCCTGGGCTCCTGCCCACCTCAACACTCACTGTCTCTCCACAGTCAGCAACATGCCCATGCCCCTCAGCTCCCAAGCAGAAGCAATGCTCATAATGAAGACCTTAAATCCCGCCTCTCAGGCCTGCTGAGATGGTAAGCATAAGGATACAGGACCTTGAAAGGCCAGCCAGTCCTGAAGAAAACCAAAGTTGCATTGACATGATGAACCAAAACTCTCTGACAGGGTTTATAGCCAATGGCCAGACCCCTAACTTGTGACCTTACGTCAGGATTGGGCCTTCCCTTATTCTGGGAAAAGGCTTCAGTGATTACATCAGTACTATTGTACTAGGCTTCTCAGAATTGAGAAAACAATGGGACATCAATGATCCCATTGGACAGAGTTGCCCATCCCCAGAGATGGGGTTTCCTCCCAGCACCAGCCTCTACATCACCGGTTTAGGGAAATGGCAAAATTTCTCCTGCACAGGTAGGTCCTCCTGCAATATTAAAACAGATAGCAAACCTTTTTTTTTTTTTTTTTTTTGTTGCTTTGGTTAAATGAAACAATATTAATTTAGCTGAATGTAGCATGGAGAATGTGGTACTACTTATCAAAGCAGCTGCTGTGGCCCCAAACACAAGCAATTCATTAGACTTGGTGGAAGCACAAGGCTCACATTTAAGGGAAACCATCAAATGCTTGCCTAGAAGGTTGGCTCTTCTAGGACACGTCTTGTCTTTGGAAAAGGTAGCTTGCTCCTCTCCACAAGAACACAGCTGAAGTGAGCTTGCAGCCACTTTCCTCTCACTTGGCAGGTTCTACCTGTCAGGCTTTTGGGACCCCAAGGATTTGGTGCTGGCTTTCGGCCACTCAAGTACGAAAGATGATACTGACTTACTGGGTATGATATGGCTTCAAAACATACCAAAGAGGAGAAATACTGACTAGACATAGAAAGGGGGTGCCTGGGGCTACTTATCCCAGTCAGACCCTAAGGGTCACGAAACTAGAGGTACAAAGAAGCCTTTACAGGGGCAGAAGACTTTCGTGTTCTGTTACCTTCCTTCCCTCCTGCCTCTTTCCCAAAGCTCCACCCGCTGGTATAATTCCCTTAGACACCTCCTCTCTTGGAGGAGTCCTCCAGAGCTGGGAAATCCCACCTTGTACTAAGCAAAGCCTGAAAGTTTGGTGATTGTGACGAGGGACCTGCCCTTCTCTGCTCCTCAATGATGTTTCAAGCAACCTCCACAGTGAAAGCGATCTAAGCTTTCCTCATAAAGCATTCAGCTGCGTGAAGTGACTGGACTTCCTGAAACAAGCTCTACACTGACTCTGCCAGTTCATTTCCTGGGTACTTTCCCACTCTCTGGAGGACCCTGGGCAGGCCAGGCCTGGTCACAGCCCACTCCGATTTTACATTTTCCTTCCTCCATCCAGAGGTGCAATGCCTGGTGCTAAAATCCCAAGGCAGCTTCCAATTAATGACGAAAGTGATAGATGGGATACAAGCTGCTCCCAGCACAATTCAGGTGAGTACTGTGTCTCCTCTTCAAAGGTGGGATCAAAAGATGAGGTACAGAGCGGCTGCTGCGGCGGCTACAGCAGTCACCGAGACGACAAAGCCAGGGCCACAGGACCCTTCCATTCTCCAAAACAATAACGTCACTCCTAGACCCTATCTAAAAGGCAATGCCACTCTCCAAGTGCACAAGGAGAGTGCTTTGGAGCCTCCCTCTGCCCTGCGCTCGCTTGCTCGCTCGCTCGTGTCTGCAAGTGAAGAAAGCCAGGGAAGCTGCTCTCTGCACTCGGGAAGTGTGCGGTGAAGTTCTTGGGTCCCAGTTTCCTGAGGGCTATGTGGGCTCAGGAGACTAGAGGCTGGGTCGACAAGAGTCTGTCCCAAGGAGGCACCAGGAATCCGAATCTAAGTCAGGCTTTGGATCCATTTCCATTTCTTCCTTTGCTGTCTGAGTTCCTTTGGAATGCGTCCCCACCTGTCCATCAAAGCAGTTCCACATTAGTAATGACACTACTGGTCCTGGTGCTTCAGGACTGTGTTTTCTTTTCTTTTTTCTTTTTTAAAGATTTATTTGTTTATTATGTATCTATACCATGCTCTGCCTGCAAGCCAGAAGAGGGCGCCAGATCTCACTACAGATGGTTGTGAGCCACCATGTGGGTGCTGGGAATTGAACTCAGGCCCTCTGGAAGAGCAGCCAGTGCTCTTAACCTCTGAGCTGTCTCTCCAGCCCTGTGTTTTCAATATAGTACAGTCTCTCAGGATTTGCTGTCCCAGTCTTGTGGAAGGCTCAGGTGGCTCTCTTGGAAACAGTCTCCATCTTTACATTTATGCAGGTAGATTAACTAGCTCCGGTTTGCCCAGGCCCACGGGGTTTGGGGTATGTAGTGTGAAAAGTGAAATGGCTGGAGGTGGTAGTGCATGCCTTTAATCCAGCACTCAGGAGGCAGAAACAGGAGGATCTGTCTCCATGAGTTTGAAGCCACCCTGGTCTACATAGTGAGTTCCAGACCAGCCAGGGCTACATAAAGAGATCCTGTCTTAAAAAGCAAAAATAAATAAAAACCCCTCACCAGTCCTGGATAAAACAATCTTTGTGCCCGCTACCCCTGCCAATCTTATCTCAAGAACATACATTCCTTTCTGAAGTGTTTCATAGACATTGTTTCCCTTAATCTTCAAAACAACCATATAGAGTGGGTTGTTCACAAAGTAACAAGTCCAAACTCACATAAGACAAAGCCAAGGAATGACTCTCCCCTCACTCATAGCTGAGTCGAGATGGAGTGATACCAAGAAGCAGCATGTGCAAAATACTTTTCCCAAACTATTTGACATGAAGGCAGTAAAGCCATAATTCTAACTTCAATTTCCAGAAGAGAGCATGGGTGTGCTCATGCCACTCTGAGTGTGCAGGAAGAGGACACCCTTGCTTGGCAGCTGACTCTCTCCCACCACTGTGGGTTCGGGGGTTGAACTCAGATCTCAGGTCTAGGTGGCAAGTGCTTTACTCAGCTGAGCCATTCCCAGCCGGACACCATTTCCAGAAGCTACTTCAAGATGGTTCAGCAAGGGCTAGGGATGTAGTTCAGTGGTAGAACATTTGCCTACCATGTGCAAGACACTGGGTTCAATCCCCACCATTGCACAAATAAATAAACAATAAGATGGTTAAAAGAAGTATGTATACATATACACACCAGAGTGAGATGTTAGTAATTACTGAACCTCTATGGTAGGCATATGGGTATTCATTATAATGTTTGGACATTTTCATAATAAAAGCCAAACAACTAGTAATAGAAAACAATGAAAGTTAGGTGTTAAAAATGATAAAGTCCAGGTACCCAAACTAGGTAGGTCCAAGGCTCCTGGAATCAAGTATAAAAGTTACATCACTAAGAGACAGGGAATTACAAAGGGCTAAGTCTACTCAGTACCTTACATTTTGTTTCTGTGAACTTTCAAAGCAGATTTAGAAATTCAATTACTCTTTTCATGAATGCTCTTACCTGCTGGCCTCCTTCCAATCTCTTGTTCAGCTTTTGTAGTTGGGTAAAAATCTGGAGGTTTTCTTGTTGTAGCTTCTGTTGCTCAGCCAGACACTTCAACACCAGAGCCTGCAACCTCTCAACCTCCGCCTGCAGAGTGCTGCACGCACAAGCGGCAGAGGGCAATGCTTTCCCAGCACACGGTACTGCAGGATTCAACCGGAGAGGCTACGAACAAGAAGGAGATGAAGCGGCAGGATCCGCCATGGGTCCCCAATTTTAACCAACACAGTAAGACAAACAGACTCAAGGAACAGGTGCAAATGAAACAGAAAAACGCCTGGATTTCAATTGTACTTAGTACCAATAAGACAGGGGCTCTCAGTGCTTAGGCCTCATCAGGTTACAGTAAGAATCATCTATTTGGGAGGGTTTTACAAAAATATTTTTTATATGTTCTCTTTTAAAATGCTGAAGTGAGAAAAAAGCACGAATTTATTTGGAACAAGTTCTGGTCACAGTGAGGACATGGTTCATAAAATAGCTGGTTATACTGTAGAAGAGATTTGAGAAGAGTTCGGTGAAGAAAACCGCCAACACAATTTAAGAAGGCCAACACAGGAAGGGGAATGTTCACCTTCAAGGTTTAAAGGTTTGTTACTGCTGTCCTGGGAAGGCTTTCAATTATTCTAGCCTGGATTTTTCTTCCTTATATACTTTTTTAAAACTAGCATGTCAGAGCCAAAAATCCCAGCACTTGGAGGCAGGTGGATCTCTGGGTTCAAGGCCAGCCTGGTCTACAGAGCAAATTCTAGAATAGCCAGGGCTGCACAAAGAAACCCTGCCTCAAAAAAAAAACAAAAAACAAAAATCAAAACAAAAAAAACCCCAAACAAATAAATCAATAAAAATTTTTAAAAATCAGATCAGCAAATAACAGTCTACAGGTCAATTCTGACCTAACTTGTAAATAAAACTTTATTGCAACATAGGCATACTCATTCATTATGTATTACACGTTGAGCATCCCTAACATGAAAATCCTAAATGTTCCTAAATCCCAAACTGTTGGAGCACTGATATGATATCATGAGTGGAAAATGCCACACTTAAGTTCCTGAGATGGACTCGGTTCAGTAAATAGGTACATTAAAACAAGGCACAAAATGACCTCCATGCTAAGTTTACAAGGGTTCTATGAAACATAAAGGAATTAATGGTTAGCCTTGGGTCCTAGCCCTAAGATATCTCATTTTATATATGCAAATATTCCAAAACCTAGCAAAATATGAGATTTAGAAGGCTTCTGGGTCCCAAGCATTTGGATAAGAGATATTCAACCTGCATCTGGGACTGCATTTGTGCTACAGTGTCAGAGTTACGGATGCAAAGTAGACTCATAAAGTCAAGTGATCACTGCGGCTTCTCTACAAAAAGCTTGATGGCCCTGGTTTAGAGTTGTTGATTTACCACAATTCCATTTCTACCCAGGTGAGATGTCTGTGCACTGCTCCTTCAGTACTACAGGCATCCTTTCTTTCTCCTTCTTCTTCTTTTCATGTCGGCCCAGGCATTACTTCTTTTATTTTTTTTTCCCCTTTGGTTTTTTTTTTTGTTTTGTTTTCCCATTTTTTAATTTTATTTTATAATTTAATTTAATTTTACATATCAGCCACGGATTCCCCCCCCCCCCCTTCCCCTCAGCCCACCCCCCATTCCCATCTCCTCCAGGGCAAAGACTCCCCTGAGGATTGAGTTTCCCTTTGGTTTTTTGAGACAGGGTTTCTCTGTGTAGCTTTGGAGCCTGTCCTGGATCTCGCTCTGTAGACCAGGCTGGCCTTGAACTCACAGAGATCCGCCTGGCTCTGCCTCCCGAGTGCTGAGATTAAAGGTGTGCACTACCACCGCCCGGCTGGCATTACTTCTTATATAGTTCAACTCACTCTCACGGTGCCATGAAAACTGAGTTTGGGGGCTAGGATTGTGGCTGTTTGTGGAGCACTTGCTTAGCACGCACACTCCCTGGTTGGATCTCCAGCACTGCATAACTGGGTGTGTGACACATGCCTGTGACATCATTTGGGAGGTGGAGGCAGGAGTAGCAGAGACGTTCAAGGTCATTCTCCATCCTTGGTTAGGCTACAGAACTTGTTTCACAAAGAAACAAACTATCACAACACAAAGACTAATTTGGAAATGTACAGTTCCATTTTGGTACTTCTGAGGAAGGGGGAAATAGGTCTCTGGTGCTAAAAGGTAGAGAGCGGCTCTCAGAACCACCTGAGGCAGGGCAGCAGTGGTCCAAGGAGCTGGAGGATACGGGCAGCCAGGGACCTAGAACTCACAATCACGGTCTACCTAGTGGACGCTAAAGACAGAGAACTCAGTTACCCAGGCTCCTGCAGGGGGCTGGTGTTCTGGAGGAAGCTCAGATGCCACTTTGAGTCCTTGTAGTTCTTCATAGGGCAGGGTGTCCTTCTCAGACTCTGAAAATGCTGGGCTGTCAGGCATGGGGATGAACTCTGCGTTTTCCAGCTCCTAGGTCCACAAGGAAGAATCTCATCAGTTCGTCTGCAGCAATCTACGCTCTCCCAAGTTCCCCTGTAGCTTTTCTGGTCATTCTGTTGTGACGTCAGCACCCTCTAGTGAGACACAACAGTGGTGGCTAACAACACAGACTGTCTAACCTGGAAACAAACTGCCATCCTTTCTTCAGTGATGAAAACTCACACTCAAGTTCAAGACCAGCTGTACCTGGTTCATTCCCCAACACACACTGTTTAGCTGGTCAGGAGGCTGAGGCTGGAGGCAGGCTGCTTCTTCTGCTCTCTACCCTCGGCTGACCAGTTAAGTTCTAGTGGAAGATCAACACACCACCCCTTTTTTAAAAAATTAAAAATTCCACCATGTGTGGTGGCGCATGCCTTTAATCCCGGCATTCAGGTGGCAGAGGCTATGAGTTTGGAGCCAGACTGGTCTACAGAGTGAGTTCCAGGCCAGCCGGGAAAAAAAGACCCATAAATTGTAAATGTTTGGGGGCCATGCTGCACATACGAGTGACTGAGTCAAGAAGATAAAGCAAGAGGTGGGTTAAGGACACCAACAAAACCCAACAATTTTATCCCTCTGAGAAATAACCACCAGTCCAGGGGTCACGAGTTAGTCTAGTCCACATTCTTTTGTGCAATATAGTTTCTGAAAGAATAAGGTCTTACTGATAGAAATCCCATCTTTTCATATAAAATAGTTTACATTTTTACTGTCTGTACCTTTTCTTTAATAAACTGTATTTCTATAGTAAGGCATTTCAATTGCCCAATATTTCACTTCTATAAACAGTATATAATCTGTGAGCTTAATTTTTGCACAGGTACACTTCAAGTCCATTTAAACTCTATCTATGTGTATACTTTACGGAGCTTATACAATAGTAAGTTTCCTTATGATTTTTAAAAAATTCTCTGTAGTGTTTGCTATCCCTCCCTGTATAGAGAGAGTTACCCTCTAATGGGGCAATGATGCCCTACTAGATATCACAGGCTAACAAAGGTCCAGTGCTAGGGTTACCTCTTTTGGAGATGTTGGCAAATGAGAGACCATATACCCCCAAACAGGCTACAGCCAGTGTTCCTGGCTACCCTCCAGAACTTGACAGTGGGATCCTATTGCTCACTTGGGAGGCAGAGGCAGGAGGTTCTGTGAGTTCAAGGCCAGCAGGATCTACATAGTGAGTTCTAGGACAACCGGAAGGATACAAGTAAGACCTTGTATTTAGTTAAAAAAAAAAACTCAGTCCTCAGCTCCAGAAAAAAACCAAACCAAACAAAACCAAACCAAACCAAAAGACTCTACTGCTGAAGATATCACATAGTTCAGTTCTAGAACATAGAGAAACCAAGCTGGTACTCCCCCAGGAGTCTTATCCCTACTGGCCAATTTTCTATACTTCTGAAAGTTCCTCTGTACACTACCAGAGAGGAAAAGTATCAGCCAGCTGTGAGCCCTTCAGACTGTGACAACAACTGGCCTGGCAGGACACGCTCATGGTGCATCGGGGCATGAATATCACTGGAGTAACTGACCACTTTCTGACCGAATTTAAGGCCTGCTCCACAAGTGGAAGCCCATACCTTGCACTGTTATTGGGGCCAAAAATGTAGCATGGATAGGTCCCAGGCCCCAGGGGAGACCCTACTACCATTACTCTGTTAAATGGACACAGTATTAAATGACTCCTAAGGACTTACTCTTCTATTCATAGCCCAGCATTTCTCTCCTCAGAGCTTCTTTTGGCAGTAGATAGTGATTAACACAGAGACCACACAGTTGGTAATGGTGTAGAGAATGAGACTGAAGAATTCGCAGCTCTTAATAGGACATCTGTATCATCCCCTCTCCTCCCAAAGGCTCGGGGATCATTGTGGAAGCAGAAAGACTGTAAGAGCCATAGGCTGTGGGTGACTAAGAAAACTGCTCCCTGGACACAGCAGGGCAGTTGCACACATAGGTTCACAGTAGTTGTGACAGCATGCCTAAGATGTGCAAGCTCAAGCCAGACCAAACCCCAGCCCCAGCACGAAGAGGTGGGAATGGAGTCCGACTCCTAGCTAAAGACCTCCTGGCAATTGCAAGCTGCCAGGAGAGGAAGGGTCAGTCTTCTTAAAGGGGTAGCTCTGGGAGGTTAACTACTCCAGTGGAGGGACACACACCCACGAGTCTATGGGGCCGGGCGGTGGTGGCGCACACCTTCCAGCACTCAGGAGGCAGAGCCAGGCGGATCTCTGTGAGTTCGAGGCCAGCCTGGTCTACAGAGTGAGATCCAGGACAGGCACCAAAACTACAAAAAAAAAACCTGTCTCGAAAAAAAAAAAAAGAAAAATAAAAAAAAAAAAAAAAAAAAAAAGAATATACGGGCAGCACAAACTGTACCTGATGGGCTTAGAAAAACAAATGAGGGACAAAGTGAGTTCATAGGAAGGGGGAATAGATCTGGGAAGAGTTGGGCGAGAGGGATGAATTAAATATGATCAAAATAGAATGCACAAAATTTTCAAAGAACTAATAAGAATGAAAAATATCTTTAAGATAGGTTACAAAATTTTTTTAAAAAAAGGTAGTTATATAAATTTATTATGTTCACTTTAGTCTTTTTTTTTTCTTCAGAGCTGAGGCCCAAACCCAGGGCCCTAAGCAAGCGCTCTACCACTGAGCTAAATCCCCAACCCCCGTTCACTTTAATAATACAGGCATAAAGGAGCTGGGCCCACTGGTGGCCCACACCTTTAATCCCAGCACTTGGGAAGCAGGCCGGCCTGGGCTACAAAATGAGACCCTGTCTTAAACATGCCGTATCCTTTCTTCTTAGAAATGAAAATAAGATTAGCTTTGTGGTGCCTTCTTTCCAGATGGGAATCTGAAGCCTCGTCTCCTGTCTAAATTAGTAGGGCACAAGAAACAGAGACCTTGGCGACCCTTACTGGCTCCTGCTACAGACTTATCTGAAGTATCTGTTCCAAGGGACTTACCTTTCGAAGCCAGCCAGGGCAGGAGCTGCTAGCCCCACAACTGTTCCCCACGGCCTCTGTGGGACTGATTAAACCTTCCATTCCACGGTCTGCTTCCATTGTTCCTCGGAAGCCTCCACTTGGATCTGGAGTTTCAGATTCCTGTTGACTGTCTTCCTCTTCACCGCCGCCGCCGCCGCCGCCGCCGCCGCCGCCGCCGCCACCACCACCACCACCACCACCACCACCTCCACCACCTCCTGGGCTGGAGCTCTGAACCACTGGTAGATGTGTGGTACATAAGGAGAGAGCTTTTCTATGCCGCAAAGAGATTGAGCATCTGACAAACTCACTCACCCTACCAAAGTCCCTAGAGTTGCATGAAGTGGAATGTTCACACAAATATTTGAGACTAAACTGTTAGTTTTAACATAGGGTTTAAATTTTTTAAAATCATTTTAAAAAAAGATTTGTTTTATTTTATGTGTATGAGTGTTTGCATTTATGTATGTCTGGGTACCATGTGCATACATTGCCCTCGGAGGCCAGAAGAGGGTGTCAGATCCTCTGTAACTGGAGTTACAGATGGTTGCTAGCTGCCGTTTGAGTGCTGGGAAGCAAATCCCAGTTCTTTGTAAAATCAATAGGTGCTCTTAACTGATGAACCATCTCTCCAGCTCATTATTTTGAAAAGCTATTACATTATTTTTTTAAATCTATTTTAAATAGTTTTTTTTTTCATTTTTATACCAATCCCAGTTCCCCCTCCCGCCCCTTCTCCTGCCCCTCCCCTCCCCCCATCCCACCCCTCAGAAAGGGTAAGGCCTTCCTTGGGGAGTCAACAAAGTCTGGCATACTAAGTTGAGGCAGGACCAAGCCCCTCCCCACTGTGTCAAGGCTGAGCAAGGTATCACCTTAGGGAGTGTGTTCCAAAAGGCCATTTCATGCACCCGGGATAAGCTCTGGTCCCACTGCCAGGGGCTCCCAAACAGATACATTAACTTATTGTGTGTGCATGTGTGTGCCACAGCGCATGTGTAGAGGTCAGAAGACAACCTGCTGAGGTTAGATCTCTCCTTCTACCACGTGGCTCCCAGGACTGAACTCAGTCTGTCAGGATGGTAGCAGGAGACTTTACTCCAGTCATCTTGTGAGTCAGTCTTGGCTGTCCTGGAACTTACTCTGTAGACCAGGCTGGCCTCAAACTCACAGGGATCTGCCTGCCTCTGCCTCCCAAGTGCTGTAGGTTTTTAAAGACTAGAATACCTGGAATGCCATGGAAGTAAAAGGCTCATGGGATAGTAAAGAATATAAATGTCACATCACAACATGGAGCAAGCCTCTTAATTGCTTCCACATGTGATGCAGGCATATCACCCTGATAATAATAATAATGTCAGAGCAGCAACACTCACCAAATACAACCTTCCCTCTTAATCACAGCTTCTTAACCCAAAGACCAAACTGGCACCTGGGCCACCATCACTTACCAGTTCCGATGGACAGGCCGCTGCTATTAGAACGGATGGTCTTAGAATTCAAGACTTTCTCTGGGGAGAAATACGTACTAGGTAAGAAATATATACAGACACTGGCAGGAAGAGTGAAGCGAGACAGGGCAGGCAGGAAGCGGCCACTACCATTTCTGACTCCCAGTAACTTACTATTTACAAGTTAGTCTCACAAGTGAAACACTTACTGAGCTACTATATACGCAATAGGGCAGTGGGAGATTTCTACTCTGCTGTTCACTGGAAGTATCATGGCAGCTTTACAAAGTAGCAATACCTAAATCCCACCCTAGAGATCCTGATTCAATTGTCAAGGGTGGGGCTTTTATAAAAGCCAAGAATTTTTTTATCATGGAATTCAACGTAATGTTTCTGCAAAAAGCATTTGGAAATTTTCTTTTAAAAGAATTACTGAGCTGGGGATTAAATCCCAGCACTCAGAGGCAGAGGCAGGCAGATCTCTGTGAGTTCGAGGCCAGCCTGGTCTACAAAGTGAGCTCCAGGACAGCCAGAGCTGTTACACAGAGACATCTTATCTCAACAAACAAAAAGGATGAAAGCAAATGTAGACAACACATCATTAGATAAATGGAAGTAATCAACTCTGTAATGTGGACGTGTATTAGGGGAAGAGTTCAAAATTATCACATTAAAAATGTCCAAACTAGCTGGGTGGTGGTGCACGCCTTTAATCACAGCACTCGGGAGGCAGAGGCAGATGGATCTCTGAGTTCGAGGCCAGCTTGGTGAGTTCAAGGTCAGTCAGGACTACACAGTGAAACCCTGTCTCAAAAAACCAAAAAAAAAAAAAGTCCAAACTGATTGTGGTGGAATAGACCTGTAATTCCTGCGCTCAGGAGGTGAGGCAGAAGGATCAGGAACTCAGGGTTATTCTTTGCTACTAAGTACTGAGTTTGAGGCTACACTGAGCTACACAACCCTGACACCAACAGTTCAGTAGAGAAGACACGGCAGATGACTGGCTTGGGAAGTGAAATGCTCGGTTCCCACCACTCTGAATGGCATCTCTATCCAGCACACGACCCGCAAAGGCAGCCTCCGCTTCAGGAGGCTTCTGTTTCCAACAGTGTCACCACAGGTACCTTAGGGGAGGGTCAATCCTGTCCAAGCCACCCCAACTCCATATATACGAAACCCTTACCAACAATAAGAATGGTGTGCCAGCCACGGCAAGAAAGGTCTGGGACATGATGCAGAGATCCAAAAATAGGTCGAGGCCATGAGGTACAGATATCAGAGCCATGTGGTCTCTCTGTGGGGGTCATTGCCAGGCGGCCATTGCCACCATTTCCCCAGGCAAAAATGTGGTTATCTAGAAAAAAAATTAAACAGCAGATTAATAGGACACTATTTGCCCGATTCTGTGGGTATCCCACTGTTACACCCTGGACCTAGAAAGATGTCCTACTAAGTAACAAATGAGAGGAAAGCTATTTCTCTATATAGACCCTAAAAACTCTTCCTGATTCCACCCGGGGAAAAATGACTACCATTCATTCTTTCATTCACTCATTCACTCACTCATTCACTTACACAGGTAAGAGAATCTACTCAAGGGGTCTGAGGCAGGACACAGAGGCAAGTCCTCGCTCCAGTGAATTCAGGGGAGAACGACAACACAGACACAAACAGCCACCTCCTCTCTCAGATCATGGTAAGTGCTATGAGGGAAGGGGGAGGTGGGGAAATGAGGGCCATGAGGAACAGTGGGATGGCATGTCATCACTTTAGAGAGAGTGGTCGGAGAAGCAGTACTCTGTGACACTTGAGCAGAGATCTAGCGGAACTCAGCGAGTTTCCAGGCAGACATAAGAACAAGAGTAAGGGTGCACAGACAGGGAGGAAGAAGGTCCCCAGGAGCAAAATAAGAAAGAGGGACACGTGGCAGGAGAAGTCCTGGTCATATGGGGCCATGAAGGCTGATGGACCAAGCCATGAGAGCCGCTGGGCAGGAGGTTTTTAAGAGGAACTCCGAGGCTGTGATGAGAAGCAACAGCAAAAGAGCAAAGGCGGAAGCAGAGACCAGCTGAAGGTCTGGTACCAGCAAGAAGTTGTTGGGTACATTCTGGAGCTAGCCCATAGGATTCGCTGATGGATAGAGAGCATGGAGAGTGCAGGATGGAGCTGACTGAGGTGAGAAGTCTGCAGAGGAACAGGTCTGGGTCACAGAGGAACAGGTCACAACGTGCCAACACTAGAAATCTGATTCTTGTCCAATTCACGCTGGTGCCCTCCCTTCCTCCTCCCCCCTCCCTCCCTCCCCCTAACTGAAAGGGTGACTGATTAATGACCCCGACAGGACACCAGATATGTATCAGGACTCATCTAGAGTCCAGGGGCTATACTGCCACTCTAGCTTTAGTGATCCAAGCTGAGGGGCTGTAGACTAAATGTCTTTAGGTCAGAGATGGTAGTCCAAGCTGCAAGGTCCAGAGAGGAATTTAAAGGAATGGGCTCATGGTGGAGAAGAGGACGGAGTCCTGGGAAGAGGTGGATGTTTCTACACAGCACCTGGAAGACTGCCTATGCGCTTCTTCTCACATAGCCAGCCAATGCTGATCGGGACCAACATGGTACTGTACAAGACAGACAGACGTACTCAACGGTTCTGGAGATACTTTACCAAAAATGTTACCATGAAAATAAAGTCGGGTGAACTTAGAATACAAACCTGCCATTATCTAGAAATGTGGCCTGTAAAAAATGTACTATATTGGACATAAGAACATATGCCAGTTAGACAAAAACTCCTCTTTCCTAATCAAGAATTAAAACAGCCACCTGTCTGGAGAGCTTAAAACCACACAGGCAGACTCACCATCAGTGGCAGCAATGGTGAACTCATCGCCACAGGAGACCCTGATCACCTGCTTCCCACCAAGGGGTCCCCCCAACAGGTTGATCCCCAGGCGCTTCTTATAATTCCCGACACCCAGCTGTCCACACTTATTACAGCCAAAAGTCAGCAACCGGCCTCGTTCTGAGAGAGAAGCAAAAATAAACAGCCAATCACAAACGGGTCATGAAATAGAGACAATACAGCAATGCAGGCTCCACGCACTAGAAGACAGAAATATGAAGCTATCTATCCCCGTGATCCTGAGGTGAGGATATCTAGGCAGGGTGATCAATCAGAACCTCGAACTGACTGAAGCATTTTCCTTCCAATATTTCAAACAATATTAAAACAAAACAACCAAAAAAAAAAGATTTATTTATTATGCACATGTCATAGCTGAGGTCAGGGAACAAAACTCTTTCACCATGTAGGTTCCTGGGATCAGACTGAGGTGTGGATGGCTACCCTAACATCGAATTTTAAAGCAGAAAAAGGGTACTACCTTAATTTAGAATACTTATAGTAAGTGCTAATTATAAATATGGTTTTTGTTTTTTTAAGAGTATTTATAGCTGGGTATGGTGGTGCACGTCTTTAATTCCAGCACTCAGGAGGCAGAGGCAAGGGGATCCCTAAGTCTGAGACCAGCCTGGTCTAAAGTTCAAGTCCTAAGACAGCCAGGGCTTCACAGAGAAACCTTGCCTCAGAAAACAAGTGATTATTTACTTCTTGACTTTACGTATATATTATGTGTCTCTCTGTGTGTGTGCCACATGTATGGGTCCCCTGAAGCTGAAGTTATAGTCACCTATGAACAGTCCAAATTGGGTGCTGGACATGAAACTCAGGTCCTCTGGAAGATCAGCAAGTAAGCACTGTTAACCACTGAGCCATCTCTCCAGCTAGAAGTGCAGTGTTCTTATTAAAGTGCACATTTATTTTGTGTTTATAAAGATCATTAAAAAAATAATCTATGCTTGAATGCCTAATTTGTTAATAAGGTAATACTGAGTACTGGGGAGAAGTCAGAGGATGCATATATCATTAAAGTTAATAGTTCACAGCACAAAAGAACCTGAGCTTGGAAGGCATAGGATACAGCTCAACAACTTACCATCAATAGCAGCTGTGTGAGTCTTGCCTGGGGCAATGGTACGGATTTTGTAAAAGGACAACTGTTTGGCCAAGGTGAAGGAGGTCGTGTAGGGAACTTCATGGTATGCCTGGGACAGTAAAACAGAGCAACAGCCTGGTGAAGCAAACAATGGTGATGGTGCGGGGGTGGGCAGGCTGAAGACGGAAAAGGCCTTCCCAACACATCCTGCTACTAAGAGGTGCCGCAGCTGCCCATCTTCAGTAGGACATAACCAAGCTTGGCACAGAACGAGAGTGTGATGGAAGAAGCAGGGATTTCTGACTATAAAATCTACACTCTGAATTAAAGCAGGCAACACAAGAGCTCTTCATCTCAGAAGACAATGACCTAAGGACAGAATAACTGAATCTGTGGTGCTTGCACACTCTGCCTAGCTCACAAGAAAGGGCAAGGCAAACTCGCTCTCAAGCTTATAAAGAAATCAGTCATTGTGATCTAATGTTACCCACAAGGTAGTGTTTCACAAAGTTTTACTACACATACTCCTTTGAATTGATAGATTTAGCAGGGCAGTGGTGGTGTATGTCTTTAATCCCAGCATTCAGGAGGCAGAGGCAGATGAACCTCTGAGTTTGAGGCCATCCTGGTCTAAAGAGTTCCAGGACAGCAAGGGCTACACAGAGAAAAATCAACAACAACAAAAACAAAAAACCAAAAAAGCGTCTGGGCGGTGGTGGCACATGCCTTCATTCCCAGCACTCGGGAGGCAGAGCCAGGAGGATTTCTGTGAGTTCAAGGCCAGCCTGGTCTACAGAGGAAGATCCAGGACAGGCACCAAAACTACATGGAGAAACCCTGTCTCAAAAAACCGAAAAAACAAAACAAAACAAACAAACAAAAAAACCAAACCAAACAAACAAACAAAAAACTTATGTAAACAAAGTTCACGATGAACCTGCATTTTAACAAAGCACAAAATCAAGTGATAATTTTGAAGGTGCCTTTCAAACTATCCACTCTCCAGCCTTTACCCTGAGTTTGTGCTCTCCTAAGATTGGACTGTGGACACTGCATACAAATAAACTCACCTTTCATCACATTAGGGAACTATAAATTTACTTGATTTTTCTTTCATACTTTCTTTTATTTTTTCTTTTTGCATTTGAAGGTGAGGGGCAGGGAACAGACTTCATCTTTAGAAATGACAAAAACTCATGATACTAACTCAACCTGAAGATGTAGAATGGTAATTACCCTTGGTAAGTATGTGTGGGGTCAGTGTTTTGGAAGCAGTAAGTCAGGAATCTACAGAGACATAGAAATGCTTCTTCTCATTGGCACAATATTCTTGTCCCTGCTGGGCGGTGGTGACATACACCTTTAATCCCAGCACTTGGGAGGCAGAAGCAGGCAGATCTCTGTGAGTTTGAGGCCAGCCTGGTCTACAAAGTGAGTTCCAGGACAGCCAGGGATACACAGAGAAACCCTGTCTCGGAAAAAAATAAAAAATTAAAAAAAAAAATTCTTGTCTTTGTTCTGACAGTGACAGGGTGAACCCTGAACTCTCTCGTTACCCTTTGCAGTCAACTCGGCTGAGCTGTAACTGTAAAAAATACTGCACATACACATTTGTGGGATTTTTGCCTTTGGTTTTTAAAGGGATCTTGTCACACATCCTAGGTTTGCCTCAGCTTCCTGAGTGCTAAAATTAAAAGCATGCACCATCATGCTTAGCCTCTGTACCAACACATTTGTAAAACCACCACCTGATCAAGACAGAGACCACTTAGGTGAATCTCCTGCTTTCTGACTAAGACCCCTGCCCCGAACAAAGAAATGAAATACAGTAAGATAAACACACCCCACAAAGACTTGCACCTCTCCCCACTGCGGTAGCTTCTATCTGACTACAGCCATCATAATCACTGAGCCTGTTCTGAACTTCACAGAAGTAATCATACACTGTAAACTCTTTCATGGCTGGCTACTTTTGCTGAACATAATGTGTGTGAGATCACTTTTTTCTTAAGTCAAATTCCTCGGTCATTAACCTATAATATCAAAGAAATCCCAACCCAGACTTCTATTGATGTGGTTAAAATCTCAAGGGCCACTCACTTCATGGTTGATGATTCCAGACATGCACTGATTCAGGCCCAGTTTGTTGAACTCATTGAGTCCACAGGCCAGCACTTTGCCTGACTGGGTGAGCAGGAAGGTCCCATCACAGCCACACTGAACTGCAACAATGATTAAGGCCTTTGGAACATCTACCTGCAAGGCAAACGTTGGAGAAAAAGCCCAAGTACGTAATTCATATTAGAAAATAACCCTCAAGTTCCATCAGCATGCTGCCCAACAGCTTGGAGACCATTCTTCCTAACATGGTGCTCAAGTTTTACAGCAGAGGAAAAGGCTGCAGTTGGAATGAACAGATGCTCCCTGTCAGTCTGTTTTAGGAATGGCTTCTGTAGAGCTGGGAAAGGGGTAGCTCCAATCTCTAGCTGACTTGGTCTTCTGACATGAGGGCTCCTTGACAGTTTTAGAAGGAACAGGGCAGCCTGGCAATCTCAGTCATTTAGACAGTGTACAGAGGCAGCAGCTAGGATGTCCATATCCTTCTACAGCTTGTAAGACAGGTAGAGAATGTGTCAGATGGGGCCATGGATATGTGTAACACCTTGAGCCTCAGTCTCTTTTCACAAGAGGAATGGCTGTGACTCAAGAGTCTCTATATGCATCATTTAACCCTTAGGCTATAATAAAAATTGACAACTATAAACGGTATAGCACTGGAGTTAGTGGTAGCTAACCTTCCGGTGTCAGGTAAGCCTGGGCCCCGAGGCATGTAAGAGTGTGACTGTGCTTGCCCCTCAGCTGACTCAGGTCCTGGGAGCCTCTTTTTTTTTTTTTTTTTTTTTTTTAAAGGTTTATTTATTATGTATACAGTATTCTACCTGCATGTGTCCCTGCAGACCAGAAGAGGGCACCAGATCTCATTACAAGTGATTGTGAGCCACCATGTGGTTGCTGGGAATTGAACTCAGGACCTCTGGAAGAGCAGTCGGTGCTCTTAACCACTGAGCCATCTCTCCAGCGCCCCCTGGGAGCCTCTTACAGTGCCAGCTCTGGCGGTCCTGACAGTAATCAGATATGATGTCTCCTACTGCACAGCCTCTAAGCAGACAGTTTCACCCCGTGTTCAACGGTAGTAATGGAAGGCTGGGGTAAGAGATAACATGTCACTTCCCACCATCTTCTTAAGGAGATTTGGCTGTCTGTGACACTTTCTGTTTTATGTGCTGATTTTAATTTCATCTCTGAGTAAGATGTGACTCCAGTGTCCCTAATAGCTGTATAAACTTTCTCAATTTTCTGTGATTTAGCCAGATGACAAGACCACATAATGCTAGATCAGGAACCCTAGATAGTCAGTCTCCTAGACAGGAAAGACTTCAGAAATAAACACTCTGATATGAGGAGTCAGGAGAGACGATGTCCTTTTGGAGTCTGTTTTAGACAGGTTGTAGGAAAAGCCGTTTCTCAGTTTACCCTCTGTGGTGTATAGTAATCCTCTTCTGAATCCAAACCCAGCCGTCCTGAAACACACACAAGAATGACAGTCATTATACCAAGGGCATTCTTCCCCAGGAAGATGTTCTGTAACTCTTTCAGAATGACCATGCCTTGAACAAAGGTTATTTGATGTGTTTAGGTACTCAAAGACTGAAATCCTGGTGAGCACCTGGAAGAAGTGGAGGGAAACAGGCTTCACCTACCATATTCCCCACAGCCCCAAGAATAGACTTCCTTGTTTCGAGTCAGAACCAGCACATGATTATCCCCACAGGAGACCTGCTCCACTGGATTGCTGAGGAAGAAGTTCAGCTGCATGGGCTCCAGAACTTCAGGGCCAGAGACCTTGTCGACCCCCATACAGCCATAATAATCTGATCCAAAGGCATAGAGCTGACCCTCATCTGCAAAAGGAGAGAAAAGCCATCACCGAAAGGAATTACTGTGTCCAATCAGAAAGCTGGGCAGAGCTGGAAGGAGGACACCTTAGCCAATGGTCTCACATGAGACCTGATGACATCCGAAGTCAGAAAGGTAGATAGACCACACAAACAAGCAGAGCTGTCTGTAGTTAGGGAAGCACGTATAGTAGTATTTATGGAATGGAGAGACTAGGATTCTCGTGCTAAATGATCTTCAAATTTTCCTGGAGCCTTCCCTGTTTTGTAGACAGAAAGAAATACCAAGGATGGGACTGGAGAGAGAGCTGAGCAGTTAAGAATATGTACTGCTCCTGGCTATGGGTGGGTTAGGACTTCTGTTGGTCTTTTCTGTGTCGAACACACAGATTGCAAGCCCAGTGCCACTTTGAGATCTTTGGCAGCAGTTAACTCTGCAACTCACACACGGTTGAGCCTGTATGATAATGAGTATTCAGAGACGGGTAATGTCTGGGGGCGCTCACCAACCTAAGACAGAGCACCTGTGTGGCCTGGGCAGGCGTCTCCATGACAGGTAAGGTGACCTGCTGACATCCCACGCAACCTAAGTCAGAAGTTCATTTATTAGTAAAAGGGGGACCTGTAGGGCCCTGGCCCCCGTTTTGGATAACTGTTGCCTTGCTTGCGGACCTTGACCTTGATATCCTCCCTATGCTAATTCCCTCCCGGGTTTCACCCTCCTGAATGCTTAAGGGAAGTTCCTTGTCTGTGTATCCTGCATAATGGGCATTAACAGCTTAGATGCAAGATTGTAAAACATCGGTAGCGAACTTCTGCCCTCCAGGGTTCTCCCATTGTGCTGTAAGCCTGTATTTAAGACCTCCTCCCTCCTTCAATAAACAGCATTCAGCATTAAAAAAAAAAAAATTTCATCAAAACTTAGTGCAGTGGTTTGAATGAGAATGGCCTTCCTAGGCTCATATGTTGGAATACTTGGTACCTAGATGGTGGACTATTTGGGAAGGATTAGGAGGTGCTGCCTTGTGTTGGAGGAAGTGTGTCATTGGGGGCAGGCTTTGAAGTGTCAAAAGCCACACCATTCCCAGTGTGCTCTTTGTCTGCTGTTTGCAGTTCAAGATGTGAGCTCTCTCAGCTGTTCATGCCATCATACCTTTGCTCACCATCATGGACTCTAACCCTCTGCTACCATGAGCCTAATCAAATGCTTTCTTTTATAAATTGCCTTTGTCATGGTGTTTTGTCACAGCAATAGAGAAGTAACTAAGACATTTAGGTAGGTTAAGAAATAAAATATCCAATTTATCAGTGTATTTGGAATAAAAGATACAGTGAGTCTAAAACTTGTATATTCAAACTCTTGATAACCTTTTAATAATTTTAAATAATACTTTTCATAATCCCACAGATTAAAAAAAAAAGAATACGTACTACTCTTCCAAAGGGCCCAAGTTGGAAATCTAGTTACCACGCCAGGCAGCTCATAACTGTAACCCCAGTTTCAAGGGGATCTGAGGCCCTCTTCTGGACTCCACAATAAGTATCGCAGTCATGTGCACAAAACCACACTCAGATACACACATAGACATAAAATTAAAAAAATACTACCAGGGACTTATACAGTAATGATAACTCAAAACTAACTTTTGATCCTGATTGTGTGTCATGCAGAGCCTAAAGGAGGACACACAGTAGATCTCTCCTATCTCGCAGTCTCCATTATCCGCCTTTCTGCTCCTTGCTCACCACTCTTTCCACATCACGGCAAACTGGGAAGTGTCTTTTCTTTGTCTTAGTGTTGGGAATTGAACTTATGGCCTTGCCTATGCTATATGAGCGCTCTACCATTGAGCTACTCTCCCCAAGCTTGGGAATGTTGCTATTAATGAGTATATTTGCCTAATGTTTTTGGTTTTTTTGGTAGTCTTTTGCCACAAAGTCTCAACTAAAACTGCAGAGCATTAGCACAATGTCCCATATGAACTGGACTCACGATGGTTTTGTTAGTGGTTTACCTGTCACACAAACAGTGAAATCGTCACCACATGACACCTGGTGGATGGCTTTGCCTTGCAACTTTTCCACATGCTTCGGCTGTCGATAGGAAGCTTTGTCTCCATGTCCTAGCTGACCGTGGAGTTTAGTGCCCCCTTGCATGTTCTGTTAAAAAAGAGGTCTTGTGAAGTTTTAACTTTTCACAATAAAAGCTAGTCTTTAATATCACTTCTGAAGAAAAACAGTAAGCAAAAAAATAGCTGAAAATTTAAAGACAAAGTGGGAAAGGGATTTCTTTTGAGACGGGGTCTCACTATATAGCACTGGCTATCCTCAAACTAACTCTCTGTGTAGACCAGGCTGGATAATATGCCTACCTTTGCCTCTTGAGTGCTGGGATTAAAGGTGTTCACTGCTATGCCTTGCTAGGATAGAACTTTTTAATGGTTAATATAAAATCCTAATACAGGTAAAGAAGATTTTTAAAACACATCTAGCTAGCAAGAAGCCTGAGCCATAGGCCATACAGTTTGTAATTAATGTAAGCCTCTGTGTAATTATTTCATAAGCGGCTGCAGGACCTTGGGTGGGAGAGATTTGTCCGGACCACGGGGCCGGGTGGGACCAGGAAACTTCCGGCTACACATATCCATCAGGCATCAGGACATAGTCCAAATTCTGTCTTATTTTAGTGTAAGGTTAACTACATGTTTAACCATGGGTGATGATGAGAAGTTCATTACAGAGTATAATTTGATTGCTTTCTCTTCCAATTTGGTTTCTGCTGCTCTGATAGATGCTGTGACTTAAAGTGACTTGGGGAGCAAAGGGCTTCCAGTTTACAGTCTATCACCAAGGGAAGCCAGGGAAGGAGCTCAAGTCAGGAACTGAAGCACAACACCACTATTTCCCAGCTTACTCCCCATGGCTGGCTTAGTTTGCTTTCTTACAGCACCCAGGACCACCTGCCCAGGAGTGGCACCACCCACAGTGAGCTGGGCCCTTCCACATCAATCATCAATCAAGAAAATGCCCCACAACATGCCAATCTGATGGAGGCAATTCCTCAACTGAGGTTCCCTTTCCAGGTGATTAGTTTGTGTCAAGCTGGCAAAAGCTGACCAGAACACTTTCTAATGAGTATAACCTCTTGAAAACCACCTATACTAGACGTTTTATAAATTTTGATCAGCTTCCTTAAAACAGAAAAGACTATAGCTACATCAAAAAGAAAGCAAAAATAAGAAAGAGAGGATTTGGTTCCATGAAGGAAGGTGCCGTACAGTAGTAAGAACATTCTCACAGCTTTGCAGCAGTTTCGAGGACAGCAATTCTTTCCATGCACTGACTCAGATATAAACTCTTTAATAAACAGTTGTAACGCATTACTTCTTTCCATTGCAGGCAGCCGCCTCAAGCTAATTCTTTAAGTGATAAGGTTTTGGGAATTAACAGCAGGTCATCCCCTGTTACAGAAGCCAAACCACTCCTTCTTTTAACATTTCACAATTACTCGTTGTCTACTCTCACACAATGGACATAAAGCACCACAGAAGACAAACACAGTCGGGCTGGAGAGATGGCTCAGAGGTTAAGAGCACTGGCTGCCTTTCCAAAGGTCCTGAGTTCAGTTCCCAGCAACCACATGGTGGCTCATAACCATCTGTAATGAGATCTGGTGCCCTCTCCTGGCCTGCAGGGACACATGCAGGCAGAACACTGTATACATAATAAATAGACAAATACAGTCCATGCACCTCTGAAGAAAGCTGAGGCCACTGAAAAACAGAAGCGCTCCCTCAGAAAGGAAGCAGGAGCAGGGCAGGGCTGGGTAGTAGCATGTAGCCTGAAATGCACCTACAGCAGGCACAGCAATGAAACGGAAAGCCAAGTGACAAGAGAACCTCAGGGAGGGAGCAGTCAAGTGTGCGAGGTGTTGCTAAGAGGTCGCCCAGGTCAGGACCAAAGGTGTTTATTTTAGCAGTTTATGATCGTTTGGTCAAGACCCATGCCCCATGCCAACTGAGTGGCAAGGATGGAAGTTGCACTGTAGGTGAGGAGAGTAGGAGATCTGGAAAAGGCAGAAACACACTGGTGATACACACCTCTAACCCCAGCACTTGGGAGGCTGCAAATTCTAGATCAGCCTTGACTCCAGAGTTAGGACAGAAAAAGACAAATGCAGCAGTACACAACAACAACAACAACAACAACAGGTGAATGACAGGGCTGAATCCACAGGACAACAAAGGGAAATTCTTGGCTCTCTTCCTTCACAGAGGAGGGGCTGGGAGGGTTCCTGACACGCATATGTTCCATTTGTTTACAAAGCTATTTCACAGGTACTAGCTGCTCTAACCTCATGCTAACAGAAGACAAGTCCCTGAAATACCTGAAATCATCTAATTGTCCATGACAGACAGCCCAGTCTGCTGAACCCAAACCCAAGGCTCTCTCAATTGTCTCTTCCCCTCTTGCACATTCATCCAGAAAACATGCACAGGTGACCACTACGCCCTAGGAATGGAGCTATATGAGTGAACTACAGAGCCCACAGCTGCTCTCCCAGGAGCTCCTGGTTCATCACCGATCTCATTCCTCGGCACAAGGACAGCTAACAGAATGCCTACACAGCCTGGGCCCAGAAGCAATGGGGCTTGGAGCCCACTCTACTTACCACCCATGTGTACAGTTCCTTCTCCACGGTGACCACAGCAAAGTGGGTATTCCCTGCGCACACCTGTCGGGCACTACAACCACTCTTGATGACGTCCAACTTCTGGGGTGTAGATTTTCCGCCACCCCAAACATAGACTTCACTGGTTCGTGATGTTACCACAGCAATGGGTGCTTCAGTCACGGTGCTTGACCTGTCAGCAATCCCCAAAGGCATATTTAACATAAAAATGGTTTCAAAGAAGACTGGGGATGTAGCTCAGTGCTTGCCTAGTGAGCATGAAGCCTTGGGTTTGATCCCTAGAGCCATATAATAAAAGCAGTGTGGGTTGCATGCTTCTTTAAGAAAAAAAAGGGGAGGAGGGCTTGGAGAGATGGCTCAACAGTTAAGAGCACTGACTGCTCTTCCAGAGGACCCAGGTTCAATTCCCAGTACCCATATGGCAGCTCACATGTCTGTAACTCCAGGGTCCAACACTCTTACACAGAAACACATGCTGGCAAAATACCAATGCACATAAAAATAGAAATAAATAAATAAATAAATAAATAGTCAAGATAAATAAATAAATAAATAAATAAAAATCAAGATTAATAATCACTTCGAAAAACTGCCAATTTTGGCATGAGAAAGTATGTTCTTTCAACCTCTTTCTTAACAGGCTTCATTACAGCTCAGCCAGAGCAGATTCCATCCAGTCCCTAACAGCTCCATTTTCTAACATTCATCATGGTAATAGCAACCACTTTATTGTGAGGGGAAATTATGGCTTTCCTTTTCTCTTCAGAAAAGACTACCTGGGGGCTGGAGAGATGGCTTAGTGACTAGGAGAACTGGTTGCTCTTCCAGAGGACCAGGGTTTGATTCCCAGGGGGATCTGATACCTTGTGGCCTCTACAAAGACCAGGCACGCATGTACACAGACATACATGCAGGCAAAACAGCCATACACATTAAAAAACTCTAATAAAACAACAAAAACACTCAGGAGGGGCTGGAGAGATGGCTCAGCAGTTCAGACTATGCAGTGCTCTTTCTAGCTCCAGAGGATCCAATGTCCTGCTCTGGACTTTGAAGGCACCTGCAGACAGACAGACAGACAGACAGACAGACACACACACACACACACACACACACACAAATAAATCTTAAAAAATAAAAAAGAAAGAAAAGAAATGACTATCTGACACTTAGGCTCAAGCAAGCCTCCCGTATCAGGAACTGAGGATACATACTATTCCCACAGAGCCTCTGGAGCATTACCTTGGTCTCTTTGTAGGTGCATTAAGCAGAGTGACTTTTTCTTCCATCTCTCTACCAAAAGAAAAATAAGGTTATGTGAGTGAAAAACCAGGTACATTGCAATCATGTCCCTTTAATACATTTCATGGACTAAGTCTTATAAGCATATGCATGCATCCTACACCTGAGTTACACACGCCTGACATTGTATGACTTGTTAGATACAAGGGACAGCATTTGAGGCCTTTGCTTTTTATGTATGAGAAATGGTCCAGACTGGAATAGGGAGCTCTGAGAGCCTCTCCCTCTGGTCTGCCCACTGACTCACAAACACAACATCTCCAGTCCTGGGCTTGTTATCTTTCTGCCAAGCCAGCTTTTCTTGTTCCCTCTTTTTGTAACTGACAATCCTCTTTCCTTCTCTCCTAATCAACTCTAGTCAACTCTGACTCTTCTCTCCCTTTCTTTACTGTGCCATTTCTATAGTCTACTTACATAGCACCTTTTAAACCACCCCCTCGTCCCCCATTCTATCTCTGAGATAGGGTCTTCCTATATAGTTTGGACTGGCCTTGAACTTGTGCTCTCCTGCCTTGGCCTTCCATGTTATACACAACTATACTCAACTACTGCACCCTTTCTGCTACTCTCCCTGCCAATCTCACTGCCTTGGTTCTAGGCAGCTTCGCTTCCCACTTGACTCACAAACACAGTAGTGCCTCCTGGCCAGCCTTGCTTAGGAGAATCCCAACCAGTCCTTATGTCCTAAACTAACCTAACAACAGATACAAGTTCTACTGGATATAACTTCTTTGGGCACCCTTCTCATCGTATAAACTGTCTTCTAATTCAAACACCTAATTCTTGTGTACTCTCTTTTTAAGATTTTATTTTTATGTGTGTATGGGGGAAGGGGCATGTATGCATATGAGTGCAGGTGCTAGAGGGGCCAGAGGAGTCAGATTACTTGGAGGTGGAGTTACAAGTGGCTGTGAGCTGTTGGAAGTGAGCTCAGATCCTCTGCAAAAGCAGCAAGTGCTTAACCCCTAGGCCATCTCTCCAGCCTGTGCACTTTCTTGTGAACTAAGCTTGACCTTCCAGAGTCCCAGTCCTTCTTCCCTTTACTCACAACCTGTATTCTAGCCAGGCTCACCATCCTGCACAAGTTTATGAATTACTACAATATCTCTCAGGCATCAATAACTTTTGAAAGCTCTTCGGAGAACTTGACCAGGTCTAGAACCATTAATCTAGCCAAATAAAATCTGTGTTTCCAGAGTATTTTACACAACTTTCTGTAGTTATGCTTTTCATTCTATTATTTTTCTCTGCCTTGAATGTGGCATCTTATATTTTACAAAGAACAAAACGCAAAATAAAAAATTTAATTAAAAACTAATTGAAAAATTTCAGTTAAAAAATTAAAGCCATGATTTTATTGTTGAGAAATAAACTAGATAAAAATTTAAATATGCTTAATGAGTCCCAAATAATAACAGTGCCTGAATATGCACAGAACATAAATAGAAGCTCATAGGCTGTATCTGGGTATAACACACAATTCTAGATATTGAAACACTGATTATGAAACAACAAGGCTCAGGATACCCTGAGAGGAGGGGTGGAGAGAACGTAAGAGCTGGATGATAGGAAGAAAGCTATGCAATGCTGTCTTCTGAACATGCCATGCTGTTGCACTCAGGACTGCACTGAAGTTATATAAAAAATATTCAATATCACCATCACCAAGAGCACATCAAAACCTGTGGAGATCTTGCCCCAATTAGAAGACTATCCTCAAAAAAGTTAAAAAGTAACAAATACTGGCAAGAATGTGGAGAGACAGGAACACTGTTGGTGATAATACAAATTAGTATTCTATGGAAAATGGTATGAAGGTTCCTCAAAAAACTAAAAATAGGCTGATGGATGCCTATAATCTCAGTGCTTGGGAAGCTGAGGCAGAAAGATGGCATGCTTGATGTCAGCCTGGGTTACAGAGCCAAGTCCTGTCTCCAAACAAAACCCCCACCCCAAGCCCCTAACTGCAAACCTTAGGATACTAAAGCCTCAACTGCAGAATAAAAAGATACGGAGAACAGAGAGCTCTTGGGTCCTATCAGGACAACTTCAGAGTCAAAGAGTTCAAGAAGTAAAAGCGAGGAGGTACCCTTAAGCAATGAGAGCAGGCGCTGGGGAGGGAAAGAGCACCCTTCCTTGTGGATGAAGTGATTTCTTTGTAGATTACCTCCTGCGTTTCCTGAGAAGGGGAAGGTCCAGAAGTTCATCTGCAGTGGGTCTCTGCTCAGGATCCTGAACAGAAAAAAAGATTAGTTTTCTTTTAAAGTGAATGGACAATATGGTATCTGTGGTGGTATTATGTTCCCCAAAATATTGTGCACCCTAATAAACTTATCTGGGGTCAGAGACAGAACAGCCACTAGATACAAAGGCTAGAAAATGGTGGCACTCACACTTTTAATCCTAGCATTCCAGAGGCAGAAATCCCTCTGTATCTCTGTGAGTTCAAGGCCACATTGGAAATGGCCAGGCATGGTGACTCATGCCTTTAATCCCAGAAAGCGAATCTTTAATCCCAGGGAGTGGTGGTAGAAAGCAGAAAGGTATATAAGGCGTGAGGACCAGAAACTAGAGGCATTTGTCTGGTTAAGCTTTTAGTTGGTTAAGCTTCAGGCTTTCAAGCAGCAGTTCAGCTGAGAGCCCTTGGGATGAGGACGTAGAGGCTTCCAATCTGAGGAAACAAGACCACCTGAGGAATTGGCCAGGTGAGGAAGCTGTGGCTTGTTCTGTCTCTCTAATCTTCCAGCATTTCACCCCAATAACTGGCCTCAGGTTTGATTTTATTAATAAGAACTTTTTAAGATTCCTGCTACAGGCATCTAATGAAGAATTTTATTTTTGCTCAGAAGACCAATATGCATATACTTTTATTTTAAAAATATAATTTCCAAGAATGAGAGGCCCAGAATGCCTGGTGATATAGCCTGTCCCCTAGACATGATGCACCCAAGAACTCTCAATAATATGGTAGCTGAATAAGACCAGCATAATGACACCACCAGTTAATATGTCAACAAGAATGGGAAAGTCCACATGGTCCCAGCCCTAGATCAAGAGCTACAGGTACTCAAGGCTGCTGAACAAAGAAGAATCAGTCTCCACCACAAATGAGCTCCCGCATAGATCGTCCAAACGCAAGTGGTCAGCCCTAGACATATGTACCTATAAGAAAAGAATGCTGGATCCTCTGGAATAGGAGCAATGCATAGTTGTGAGCCACTATGTGGTTGCTGGGGACTGAACCTGGGTTCTCTGGAAGAGCACCCAGTGCTCAGAACTGCTGAGCCATCCCTGAAGCCCCAATAATGTTATCTTTATATAACCAGGAACAATGCAGTCATCCACTTCTTCTAGAATCTGGACTTCATAGGTTATATACATGTGTACCTATATATGCATGAATATATTTACATGTAACAATAATAATTAAAGAAGAAATCAAGGATTTGGGAGGAGAGACATGAGAGGAATTAGAGGGGAAAGAGGGGACAGGGGCGATGGAGCTAGTGCCCATGTCTGAAGTTCTCAAAGAAAGGGGCTAGAGAGGGCTCAGCAGTTAAGAGCACTTGACTGCTTTTCCAGAGGTTCTGAGTTCAATTCCCAGCAACTACATAGTGGCTTACAACCGTCTGTAATGAGATCTGATTCCCTCTTCTGGTGTGCACAAAGACAAAGTACTCATATACATAAAATATATGAATAAATAAATCTTTAAAACAACAACAAAACTATAATAAAAATTATAATTTCTTGCCAGGTGTGGCAGAGCACACTTTTAATGCCAGCCTCAGGAAGTAGAGACAGGTAAATCTTTGTGATTCAAGGCCAGCCTAGTCTACATAGCAAGTTCCTGGCCAGCCAAGGCTACATAATCAGACTTTGTTTCACAAAAATGATTTTTTTTCTTATGTCACATTCCCATGTTTAATGCTTATCAATTCTCTTGCTATGATAAGCTCTGCACATGAGTGAGGATTTGTATAATGTGCCCTCCTCATCTGTTCTCCAAGCCTAACACATATGCACTGAGGCACCTTGGGCCCTTGCAAAGAGATTTCTGGGCTTTTTTAGAGGCTCTGCTGTCTGAGGTAAGGCCCAGCAATCTTCTTTCCCCATATAAAACTCTCCAACTGGGGGTTCTGATGCTAGTAGCTCCCTGCCCACGCTGTCAGTAACACTGGAACTGACACAGAATAAAGGAACTTTACTATAACTATATATATTCTTTATGTTAACAATTTAAAATTATACCTGACTGTAGGTTGCTTTTTTTTCCCCTTAAACAGGGTTTCTCTCTGTGTAGCCCTGGCTGTCCTGGAATTTTCTCTGTAGACCAGGCTGGCTTCAAACACAGAGAGATCCTCCTGCCTCTGTCTCCCGAGTGCTGGGATCAAAGGCGTGCGTCGTCGTCGTCGTCGTCGTCGTCGTCACCACCACCCCCCCCCCACCAGCATGACTGTAGTTTTATAAAAATCAAACTAATCTTCCTACAAGGTGTGATGGTATATACTTATAGTGTCAGCATTCAGCAGGCTGAGACTGGAGGACCATAGCAAGTTCAAGGCCAGCCTGAGCTATGCAATGACAAACCTTGTTTAAAAAAACAAAAAATAAAACTTGACCATAAAAAATGGAACACAATTTAGATGTTAAAATCATTTTACAATTACACCGGGCGGTGGTGGCGCACACCTTTAATCCCAGCACTCGGGAGGCAGAGGCAGGCGGATCTCTGTGAGTTCAAGGCCAGCTTGGGCTACCAAGTGAGCTCCAGGAAAGGCGCAAAGCTACACAGAGAAACCCTATCTCGAAAAACCAAAAAAAAAAAAAAAAAAATCATCTTACAATTATATATTTCCAAAATAGAGAAAAGTAAGGGCTGGAGGACGGCTTATCCGTTAAGAGCACTAACTGTTCTTCCAGAGGTCCTGGGTTCAATTCCCGGTACTCACATGGCAGCTCACAACTGTCTGTAACTCCAGTTCCGGGGGATTAGACACCCTCACTCAGTCATACATGCAGGCAAAACACCAATCACATAAAATAAAAATAAATCATTTTAAAAATGTTTACAAAAATAAAGTAAGGCTTTATTTGCTAAAGCACACAGATATTGTGAATTACCAATGCTCATCCCGAGACAAGTTTGAGGAGGGACAGAGGGTTTGTGTGCTTCATATCTTCATCATACCCCAAACATGGAGGCTACATGAAATAAATACATCAAACCTACCTGGTCGAGGCATGCGTGGACCAACTGGATCAGTTCCAAAGAATACTGACTAGAGTCAACTTCCATGGCCCGGATTCCCTGCACAATCTTCACACACAGGTTGAGTGGGTTCTAGAAGAAATGGATGACTGCATTGTTCCTGGTTATATAAAGATAGCATTATTCGGGCTTCAGGGATGGCTCAGCAGTTCCAAGTACTCGGTGCTCTTCCAAAGAACCCAGGTTCAATCCCCAGCACCCACATGGTGGCTCACAACTGTGTGTTACTCCTATTCCAGAAGATCCTATACACTCTTCTGACCTCTGCAGACATCAAGCACTCACGTGGTGCACAGACATACATGCAGGCAAAATACCCATATGAATAAAATAATTAAAATAAAAAACCCCACAAAGATAGTATTATCTCTATCAAACAGGTGCCAGAGGTATCTGTGACTCTACAGAGAAGTGGCAACAGTTCTGTATTAGCTGATTCCATCTTAGAACTATTAGTATGTGTCAGGAAGAAGGGGAGAGTGTCGCTGCTATCAGATGGAAAGAAGCGAACTCTAGCACCGAGGTCAAAACCAGGAATGTGTAGCTAACAGTATGTTCTTCAGAATACATTACAATCTCACCCTTCAGCTGAATCTCAAGAAAAGGGGAAACATAACCAGGTGTAGGAGCACAGGGAGACAGAGACAAGACGATCAAGAGTTCAAGGTCATCCCCGGGTGGACAGTGAGTGAGGCCAGCATGCTCTACATGAGACCTTGCCCCCCCCACA
This sequence comes from Peromyscus nudipes, assembly GCA_902168325.1. NCBI lineage: Eukaryota > Metazoa > Chordata > Mammalia > Rodentia > Cricetidae > Peromyscus > Peromyscus nudipes. The sequence goes on along the minus strand of CABHPH010136002.1, from coordinate 2,968 downwards.
CACAAAAGAAACATGACTAAGCATGCTTCTTGGTTTCCTGTAATTCCCTTGCTAACTAATTTGCCTCCAGGAAAACATTCACAAAGTATCTTAAGACGAGACAGTAGTTAACAGCAGTGTAACAGAGTTACCACCACCTGACTGAGGAACTACTACATACTAGACAAGCATATTACATATATCTTTTTTATCTTTATAAATATAAGAAAATTATTATCATCATTAATTTGTACATGAGAAAAATGGAGCTCAGAAATGGAAAATTACTTGCCCCAAATCACAGACAGTACAAAGAGAGGCATCATACCATCCAAAGTCTGTGTGTTCCATAAGTTGTTCCTCTTCCTCTCTACTATTTGGGAGAATTATAGGGTATACCAATTGGGATAAGAAACAGGTCTCTTAATAATAGACCAGTGAGTCTGCATTACCTTACATTGCTTTTTTTCATATGTGGTATCAGAAAATCTCCAAGGGACACACACATCATTTCCATGTCAGTGATGAAACAGGACCACAGAGAGGATCTGCCTACATTCTCATGCCTGCTGTAGCAAAGTGGGTGATTAGAATCCACTTCAGCTACTCCCAAGTGTGGTCCGCGGAGTAGAGCCAACAGTGGCATCTGGGAGCTTGTTAGAAACACAGACCTGCCGGGCGTTGGTGGCACACGCCTTTAATCCCAGCACTTGGGAGGCAGAGGCAGGCGGATCTCTGTGAGTTCGAGGCCAGCCTGGGCTACCAAGTGAGCTCCAGGAAAGGCACAAAGCTACACAGAAAAACCTTGTCTCGAAAAATCAAAAAAAAAAAAAAAAAAAGAAACACAGACCTCTGCACATCCCACCCCCACCGGGTCAAACAGAGTCTACACTGTAACAAGATGTGCAGGTGATTCCCAATGTGGATTAAAGTTTGAGAAATAGTTTTTTTTTCTGTTTTTGTTTGTTTGTTTACATTAGGCTTTAAAGATGGGAAAAGAAAAACGATTTAAATAGATTTGCTGTCCACAGAAACAAAGTTGATCTTTACTTAGAGAATGTAGGATATTTCAAAATACTCTGATAGGTGTTATATATAATATGCCTTCATTTGAAAAGAAAACAAAGCGGATTTGGCTGAAGTGTAAGGAATGAAACAGTTTTTCCAAACTGTAGCATCACTCAGGTGACTCTAAGAGACCGTTTTAAAATTACAGTCAACAAATTCAAGTTCAGTGCTCCAACTGCTTGCTTAAGGTCACTTCAACAGAGGAGTTCAAGCTGAAGGTAAACCTGATCTGTGGCATTCTAATAACATGTTATAACCCAGACTCTAACTACATGTTTGTTTTACTACAGGTGATTTTCTGTTCAGGAAATCAGAAATTCAGGGATAAATGATGTTGATTCACTTCAACATGTATTATACTGCAAAGACATTATGGGGGCCATACACCAACTTACTGTAGCATCAAATGTTCTCTTTAGAGTAAGTAGTTCAAAAATGACACAGCCAACTGCCCAGATATCAGACTTGAAATTGTACTTTACTCCTTGGCAAAGCTCTGGAGACATGTAATATGGAGTGCCCACGAGCTAAACAACAAAAACAACAAAAAAATACAGAATTAACTTCTCTTCTCAGGTAACTATATAAACATTTCAATAACAACCACAAAGTGTCCATTAGCAGGTTGCAAAAAGGTTTTCATGAGATGATGCTAACTCAAATAGTGAGAAATAGTGGTGCTGGGGATTCAGCTCAGTAGGTAGAGGACCAGCCCAGCCCAGCAGGAGAAACAGTGTTCATAGCAAATCTCTTGAGCCACTTACCACAGGGCAATTTTTGGTAAAGCACTATGGATAACTTGGAAGACAAGCTGAGTGGTTCATGCCTCACACAGGCTTTACACACTCAAGGTCTACTCCAAACTTCAACCAGGTAAGAGATGAGGGCTAATCTGGCTTGACAACTTGACCATATCTGGAACCAACTAAAACCCAAGCAGTGGGGCACACCTGTGAGGGATCAGCTGAGATCTGAAGAGCTACCCAAAATCTGGCCACACCATCTGTTGGCATCCCACATAGAAGGACACAGAAGGAAGCTTTTGCTTTTTGCCTGTTTGCCCTCCTCTTATTGGCAAGTCATCCATCTATCTTACTGCTGAGGCATTCCTTCACTGGTGTAAGAATCTACCTCTTCAGGACTCCAACACAGACCAGAGACCAGTTGAGACAACCAGTCTTGTGGACTGAATAACTACTTGATTCTCGGCCTTTCCTTCAGCAAGCCTTTAAGTCATTCTACCAAGTCTCCTTCTAATATAAAACCATCCTATCAGTTCTGTTCCTCTAGAGAACCCTGACTAATACAGAGGCACACTTAAAAGTTTACCAACTGGGGGGTAAGGAGGACTCAGTGCTTAAATTCTTGTTCAGAGAGAACCGGAGTTTGGAACCCAGCACCCACATCCAGCAGCTCACAAATGCCTGTGCCTCCAGTTCCATAGGATCCAATGTGTCCTTCTGGCCCCCAGGGGTGTACACACACACACACACACCAGTGGGAAAAGACTAAGTGAGAAAAAGAGATAGCAACTGAATAAAGGAGTTAAAGGTTTGAACTGAAAAGCAAATAATGAAATGTTCTAAATGGCTCAGATTGACATTTGTGAGCCAGCATATTAAGAATGGGCCTGGAGAGACGGTTCAGTGGTTAAATGCACTGACTGCTCTTCCAGGGGACGTGGTTCAATTCCCAGCACTCACATGGCACAAATTACAATTGTTTGTAACTCCAGTCCTGGGGGATCTGACACCTTCTGGCAAAACACCCATACACATGAACAACAACATCCAAAACACCAAAAATAACGGGCTTAGAACTGGGCAGAGTGGTACATGTCTGTAACCCAGAACTTGGGAGAGGAAAGAAGGAGATCAATAGGTGAGGGCCAGCCTTGGCTGTGTAGGGGATCTGAGGCAAA